>LUCH01003530.1:21799-45742 GCA_013368495.1 Paragonimus heterotremus
CAAAATCGCGAGCGCACGTGTGGCGTGAGAACTAGCGAGTCGGACAATAAAGATTGTGCTTTGTTGAACGCCTTTTCGCTACAATTGTGCTGATATGCGACAACACACCGTGTCACACTGACCTAGAAAGTGTGCTTACCGAGGAGTTATATAACGGAGGACAACTCTTACGACTGGCACCCTATTCGCCCATGTTGAATCCAACTGAGAATGTCTGCAGCATGATGAAAACAAGAGTTAAAAGGCAACTGCAGGTGCACCACGAGACAATAATAAGTGGCGATCTTCAGGGTGTGCGAAATCAACACGAGTGGAGAGTGGGGATCCTGGAAAGAGTTGTCATCTCTATCATGTGCGACGTCACCGGGGACCACTGTGCTGGTTTTGTTGGTGACGCCGAACGATGCTGTATGCGGGTGATGAATGGTGAAACGATGGGTTCAAAACCGTAAAAGCCCATCTTAGTGAACGAAAAATGCTCTATTCAGAGCAACCACAAATTGATTTTGCACTTCCTACTTTTCGGAAGTTAGTCCTGAGTAAACTAATGCATGGCCTATGAGTGTGCCTGGGTTATGTAAGATTTGCATTTGTTGTTTGGGCGGTTAGGAACAACCGATCTTACCTGCATACTTTAGATAATCTAATGTTTTACGTTCGCGACTGAAAATAGTAAATAAACGTGTCGTTCTTCCTCAGTAGTTGACCACTCTTTCAACGACACTGTAACCCAGTCGACACTGAGAACCGTGTGCATATACATAAAGGTGCAGCTAGTTGAATGTCAGAGACATTCCCCTTTTAATATTGGGTCTGAGATGGCTAATTGGAATAGACCGGCTCAATTAAGAAACTACAATGAAATACGGATCGGATTGGGTTGACACTCCGATCGAAGTTTTCTTCTTTTCTATATAATGGCCAGCCCAGCACTGTTCTAACTGATCCTTGGGTCCGGTTGGTTGATTATCGTTGAGTTCAGGTGCCATATGCAAGTGAGGTCAACCAAATATCAGACCGAGTTGCCACGGTGCCATTTAACCAGTGACAATGAGTGATGACACAGGCTTCTTTCTCGATCTAACCTGGCGAGCACGTGGTGACAGGTGTCACCGAACGAAGTTCACACTACTTTGCTACCTCGTAGCGGTATAAAAATAAAACCTCCATTGTTGCATGGCCGAGGCCAACCGAACAACACCAATTGCGTTATTGTCATTCTGACGTCACCATTGGGCTTGGAATCGTATGACAACAAGGAATAGAGAAGACTCATTACACGACTTTTTTTACACTGCAAAATTCGTTTTTCTATAGATACGAAGCAGCAACGTAATATGAACTTCGTTCGGTGGCACCCCTCACCCCGTGGTCGCCAGGTTAGATTGAGAAAGAAGCCTGTGTTGCATGTTGCCGGTAGGTTGTGTTGTACTCAGCCCAGTGATGAAGCACAAAAAAGCAGCTCGGTTACTATTTGCTTTTTATCCACTGCCTCAGTAAATATTTCCTAAACTTAAGCAGTTTTTAATGTCACAGTGATAGTGGACAATTTGTAAGACTTGCCCAGCATTTTGTGATTCTTCTCTCAAACTACACAATAGGCTACTGTAATTTTACTGCATGTGTTCGCCAGCACAAATAGTGAGATTCGTGTGTTACTTGTGTAGTGAAGTTCTTAAAACTACCCTCACCGTACATTTTAGAATCGCTGTTACCACCCCTATCATACGACGCTAAATCCTGAGGTACATCTCTTTGAAATGTCGGATTTCTGTATTGTTGAACAGTTCATAGCTAATGGTTTAATTAGCTGATCATCAACTTTAGACATGATACTTGCACAATAGGGTTGGTTGCAGTCAAATAAATCAACACTTTAGCCAGCAGAATCGACGTAGTCCAGCCTTGTTTAGTATTTGAAGAAATCAGGGGCCATTCGTCATATTCACTGATGCATTTCAGGGTTCGGTCCTTCCCATCACCTTGTTATTAACTCTGTTTGAGCTGTATATCTGTTCCAGAGGAAAAATCTTTGATACAGCATGTAATGATTTCACTTCCCTGCTCATCGGTCGCATGTTTTTCTCATATATATATAACAATGAGCCTTTTCGCAATATGAAAACGTCTGTTTGGTGTTTTGACAAGAACCATGCATAAGACATCGCAAGACTGCTATGATTTGATTACTGAAGACTGAAAAAGTCAATCTGTTCACTCACATGCAAATACAATGTTGTTGAAGGTGAACAGATACTCATCTTTCTCAGACATTCCACTGGGATGTTATAATATCTGGTGGCCGGTAGAAGTATGATGTGGACGGTTGGGATAAAAGAGCTCGATACTAACATGAGTTCCAAGCAAAGCCGACTTGTTTTTGTAACAACCTTATAATAGACGACCACAGATGTATTGTGGAGCGACCACAACCACCACATCTTGGGATACTTTCAACGTCCGAGAACGGAAAACAGTTGTTTACCTCGTTCTGTAAGGTTAGCTTGTGGTTTGGATGTGCTTGGTCCCATTCCAAGAATAACCCGTTTGAACCACTTGAATTCTCAAAAAATGGCCAGAATATAGTCTATCTAACCCTTGTACAGTACTGGCCTTGACAAGCTTACACAATGTAGATTCGAACTTAGACAAGTAGGAATCAGGCAGGAGCGAACCCAAGGGGCTACCCACTGAAACCTCGTGCAATTGCTGGAAAGTTGACCTCTAGAGGTTGAATTTGACATTCTAGTTATCCGAAGATCAGATGGCACGATAGGAAGATCCATCTACAGAAATCCTTTCTAGGCGGGCACTTTGAAAACTTCTGTCTGGTGCAATATTAGGGAGGCCTAGTTCGAACGTTCTTTCACAGATCGCGGAGGCTTTGCACGGAAGACAACCTACCATTGGGATTGAACACACTCACATATACCCTACAGACCAACGGGTATCCCCTGCAGTTGGTGAAGAAATATAGAGGTGACATTACCTCAAGGTTGCAGGAAACAACGGTAAGAAAGAAGACGGTGTATTTAGAACCCTCGTTTCTAAGCGACGGCCGGTTGACAGTGTCAAAAAGTTGTCTAATAGCTGTTGTATCCAGTTCCTATAACGCTGTAAAACCATGCATGATACAGCGAAATCGAGCCCTACCACTCGCCTTAGCTACAAACAAATAGCCTACGTCCGTCACATCTCATTGTTTATACAAATATTCGTGTAGCTGCAGTGTGAGCTACATCAGGGGGACAAATCGACAACTAGCTTCTGGCATCAAGTAGAATGTTCCCTTGTGGCTGGATAAACAACTAGAAATGCCAGATGCGGATGGCACACAACGTCATCAGTAGTAAAACACTTAATCCAAACATGACACAGAGTCAAGGTTTGTGACGTATTCTCTCTGGTTTTTTGAAGCAACCGGAAAAGCGTCCTTCAGTTTGCTGGGGCTTTGGCTATCAAGTGTCAAAATCCCCCTCTGTGTGTTGAAAAACAATTTGTTGACGTTGTGTTCAGCCACCTCATATTTTTCCTTTTCACTTTCGTGTTTATCTGCCTAATCCCTTAAGCCATTACGTCCGCTTTGTGGAAACTTATTTTAATGTGTGATCAAAATATATGAAATGCTACACCGGAAAACATCACGTGATTGGCGCTTTCTCATTGTGATAATCAATAATGCTAGTAGACTCCACAATCCCCTTCTGTGTCCAAAAAAGTTTGTACAAACCATCCAATTCCCTTGGCCACTTATTCCACGGCCACTTGAAACCCGAGCGAGCGTGAGTCAACTGACACCAACGAACACGTGACTCATAGCAAACACGTGACACTGTAACACATTCGGCAACATATTCACCCGTATATTGTGATCCGTACCACTTCTGTGACTTGTAATGACCTATGATTCGTTATACTTTTCATATATAATTCGCAGCTTACCCCAAGTGACTGTAAAATCTTGATGGGACCTATCAAAAAAGCACTTTGGAAAATTGACTTCTTACGAATTCTATGGGAATCTGGAGAGAGCATTAAGTCACGGTAATTATTACCATTTGTTGGCTCAAGCACACTAAGATAATAGTCCTACATTTGACGAGGATGTCGGTAAATAAAAAACTCATATATTGGGTGGCATAGCCTATAATCTTAACTTGACTCGAATGAAGTTATCAAGACAAGTACCGGTGCGATTGTGACAAACCCATGATGGATCGTCGACTTTACTGAATGGATGATAATCACTCAAAAACTTTGAGGTGTCCAATTCTTGCCACGACTGGAACGACCCAACTTTGTCGAAATAATCCGCCCTCGTGTGTCCAAGAACGATCGCTTTAGGCTATGTGATTATCAAGCCCCATCGCCCAATCCATAGCCGATCAAACTTTCATGATTTCCGTTCCTTCATAATTATGGTGTAATAGCATCAAAGCGTTATTTCCGCTTGTATCTATGATGAGGTTCAATTTGCTTGAACTTTACTTGTTACTGATGAGTAGTTTGACAAATCAGATAATACTGAGGAGACCGAATGGTAGCTTCGACTTGACTCGAACCAATGACAGAATAAGCATAATCATATGCAAGTGATTTACTAGTTGAGCTACAAAATCAATTCGAGAGCTCAAAAATATTACTTTTTGACATAGTTACCTACCCGTTATCAGTGTCATATGTGGTCTACCAAATTATCCGGTAAGTGATAGCCGTGGTAGGATTTCTCAAACAGTTCATGATGAAATCCATCAGTTCCACCAATGTACATTTAATTCGTGGTACTGATAGGTGTTTCGACAGATTAGTTAATCTTAGAGACCCAAATTAGCTGTGGGAACGGTAGTTCCAGTCACAAACAGTTTATTTGATCGGCTGATGAATAATCCAAAAAAACACCTTTTTTGGTACATTGTGTTTTGAGTATCACTCATGAGATTTTCAACCATTAGTATCTTTCCTCAAAAAAAAAACATATGCTGAGTTTAAAGAGAAAACCAACACTACCATAAACACGGTATTGCCATAATTTTGCCACAGGGTCTATGCACCTAAATCTTAAGCGCCTAATCCGATTGATTGATTGATGTAAACTGTTGTCCAACTAGTATGCTGCACTGATGCTTGTAAACTTAATTTTTCCACGAAACAGGGGAAGATTTCGTGTCTTTTGTAAGTGTACAGGTTGCGACTACTTTTGCTGAGCGCCCGCTATAAGGTAACTGCACGCAAACTCTTTGTCTGATGAGATACACATTACATCTCTCAGATGGGTATGTTGTTTCGGATAGGGTTACTTTCTCACGTTTGATCAAATGATATTGTTTCTGATCGCATCCGCACCAGTTGTTTCGATATAAGTTCCCGATTTTTCAAGCTCCAGCGCCATACACTGCAATTTGCTGGGTGTGGATATCATTTGATATCGTTAGTCCTACGGGGTTTCACATCAAATTAGCAGTTTGTGGTTTAGCTAATTAGGCGCATAGTTGTTAGCTGATCACCATCCATAACCGGCTGCAGGTTTTACAATCAAATGGATAGTTCTGTTGCTCATTCCTACTCTTAATTGAGCTATAGCCAAAACATTTGTCTTATAAACATATGGATCGGAATTCAACGTCCAATAGGGGCAACAGTGCACGACAATGTTGAACAAAACATGAGTCCAGTAAACTTTTCGAAGGGGACATGAGTGCGAAAATTACTTTAACGTGAACAGTCAAAACTGCCAAAAAACCATCCGTACATGAAGTTATTTAAGGTATCTGTCCACTCTTTTTTTCCAAGTACAGTCGCTTGTCTTGACAGTCGGTTAGTTAACTTGGCATGCTGTCGTTACTAACAGCTAATTACGGACATTTTGAAGCACATGTGAATTATGACTCGCTATCTTGCTAATCAAAATATGGTATCTATAATGTTCAGTAAAGAAAACAAGCAACATTTACGACGATTGTTTATCGTAAGCATATTCAGAACCACCTTCACACTGTGTAAATATCACTTCCCCTGACTCGGTTCAACTACGGTAAAATCAGGAAGTACACCGGATACCCATGCTACTTCACAGCGCCAGGTGATAAGAGCGGGCTGTAACAAATGTAGCAGTCTGTAACAACCCTGAATGTGTACAAAACAAAGGGCCAACAAGGGCAATTTAAACCAGTAGACGATACACTTTCAATGTATGCACAGAACTACTTTGAACTTTCTTCAGACCAAAGTGGATAACATGAAGAAAATGGTACAAAACTCTATCAGATCTGTGAAGGAACGCTCCGACTAAAGATAGCGACTGTTATACGCAACCCCTCTGAACACAGTACAGCATGATAGAAAGTGTTGTCTTATTTGTACCAGGTTGATGGAAGGCTACCTTCTTGGTGAACAGGATCCACCACGATTAATAATCTCACTCGGACCTGAATACAATAAGCCGTTTTCATTAGGGTGACTCCTGGGGCTTTGATGGTAGAAATGGATATACTCTAAAATAGTTCCACTGCCTTTGCAAACGAACGCTAATTCAGTTTGTTACACTAAAGACTTCGATGAATAGTTTTCTTTTGCTTTTGAAAATCGACTTACCTTGTTTACTAAAAATAATCTTATCGTGTCTGCTGAATATTTTCGGTTTTCGCCTGGGACGGTATTTGTAATCCGGGTAGGCTCGCATGTGATTCGCCCGTAATCGTTTCGCCTCATCAATGAATGGACGCTTCTCTGAATCTGATAAATGCTTCCACTCTGCACCCAGACGCTTGCTGATTTCGGAATTATGCATCTTAGGATTTGCTTGGGCCATTTTCCGACGTTGACCTCTGGACCACACCATGAAAGCGTTCATTGGCCGTTTGACATGGCTTTGATTCATAGAGTAGTTTGTTTTATCACAATCCGGTTGTGACATTTCTCCTTTTGCAACAAGAATGCCCTGTGAATCATGAGAAACATCACAACATTCGGATTCACCGCCATGAATAAGCCACTCCCGCCACGAATTCAGATGTGATTCCGTTGCAATCGAGTTATTATTATGACCAATAAGAAATTCGCATTTCGGTACGTACGATACCCGTTCCACCACGTTACTTGGATTCTCACCCAGCATGGAATTAGACCACATATCATTTAATCTGGCCATGTAATAATCACATTCACTAGGAGCACATCGGGAGTCTTTTTGTGCGCACAAAAACGACGAAGGTGTCGAAGAGGTGGCTAACAACCCACTTAAAGAGTAGGCAGGTTTCTGATCGTGATTTACCACACTATAGTCAGAAGCATCCATTGTGGTTACTGTCTAATATGACCGTCGGCTGGACTGTATGGATGCGGCTCACAGCTAGCTTTTTACCCAATCTGACACAACCTGACCTGTCCGGAACTGAACGAAGACTAACCCATTGGTCAAGTTGACTCAAACAGGCGCGTCCGTAAGCCTTTTTCACCAATCATGGTTATGCCACGCACCTCGTGCCATCTCACTAGCAGGTGCCAATCAAATTGCGGCTTAACATTTACGTCTCACACCCTCCTTCCCACTAGGAGTGAAAGAACGTGAGCTCACGTTTCTGTCGCTTAATCTGTGTGATGCTGTTTCCGCACGTGAGCGCAGTCTGCGCACACACCACAGTGAGCGATCGGAATTTTCGCAGAAAACAGACATTCACTTCTGTCGTCGACAAAAATGTCGGTCAGAAATCCGGAAAAAGTTGCTGTTGACATGTACTGTTTGTTATCACAATGTGGCCCAATGAACCGAATTTCAAAATGCACTTTCCTGAACGAAATTGTATTGACCTTTTTGGGAATACTTAATTTCGAATAGAAAACTTTGTCGCTGAAATCAGATAACTTTGAAGTGAAACATGGGTAAAACCACAGCAATAAACGTAAGGAAACCCTTAATATGTCGTCGGTTCGTCTGTGGAATCTACTCTACTGGATTAGTTCAAAGAGTTCAACCTTCGATGAACCCATAGATAGCACTGGCTAATAGCCTTAAACGTTACATTGATTGTGAACTCAAACCGACAAACGCATATCTCATGTTAAACTGATTAATATTACTAATAAATAGTTTGGTAGACTTATGATTATAAATCAGACCCAATTGTGGAAAGTCAGGGCTTTGGCCGGATACGAACCAGCGACAGAAACATCATGCCTCAACTCGGTAATCGCTCTACCAGCTGAGCTACGAATCCAGGCCAGGAGCTCGTAAATTTCACACTTTGACTCGGTTACTCACCGATCCCACTGTCTCATGTGAAATCCATTAAATGATCCAGAGGATCTACTGCCCTGGCAGGATTTCTCGAACAGTTCACGCGGGAATCCAACAACGCCCCTGTTGAACGTAGAAATTGTGTTACTAACAAGTAGTTTGGCAGATTTTCATTTTATATTTTACATAAACTGACTATACTGGTTTGAAAAATGTGTCAATCAAGTTATAATGGACGAAAGTTTATCTCTACCACATTTTTTAAAAATAAGTCAAGTTCCAACAATAAAACAAAAAATCCCCTTGTGTAGGTGAATTTTAAGCTTTTCTGTGCAGTGGCATTGTCCTCTGACCTCGATAGAGGGACACGGCTAGTCCAAAAACGATTACCATAATGTAAACGTCAACTAACAGGTGTTACAAAAAAAAACAATTTCGGAGCAGTGCACTTACTATATACATTCAAAACTTACATTGAAGACACAGACTATAGATGCATTCCTATTGCGGTACATTAATTTCGATTTTTTTGTACACCCGTCATTTCGAATTGATTATACAGACACAATCGGTCAACATACAAAATTCTCCTGAGAGTTCACACTCCGAGCGACAAAGAGAATTAACCATTGTTTCAGATCCATACATAATAGGACACTCGTACAGGTGGTTGACAAATATCTAGGTTAGCCAGCTGTTCACCAGTTTATAGTAAGTGTTTTTAATCATTAAAAGACACCGTTGATTGTATTCTAACAGTGTTTCGGTTGACCATCTTGGGACACAGTCACTGGGTAGAAATTTTACTGTTGTTGAAGCAACTCACAACGAGAACTTGATGTCCGGTCCATCTTCATGTAAGGCTGGTGTGATTAACTCTGTGCGTTTTGCCGCACTGTAGGCATGATCAAATTAACGAATTTAATTGCTCGCAGGATAATTTCTTGAGGGGGACAGATAATTTCCCCTCAATTCCAAGAACTGACCAATTGATAAGGGTCAGCTAACTAGATGAAAGTCACCGATTTACTATGGTCAACATTTTTAGTAAAGATGGGTAGTTCTTGATTTGGTTAGTACAAATGGAACGTAATTTCAATTCTCAGATTAAAAAACAGAGACCGACTGAGAGTTTATACCTCATCTATGTGTATCTACTCATTCACTTGTTCCTGTGGAGCACGTTATGTTGGTCGAACGCCAAGACAAATTGCAAAACGAATCCGAGAACATCGTCCACGTTGGCCGGGGCAACAGGAATCACGATTGGTCAACAGCTTTATCCCCACTCATCTGGTTGAAAGCGGGCACCAGGTGACGATTGATCAAGCCTTCAAAGTGGTATGTCGTGTACCAGGTAACCCATCAAAAACTGTCCTAATTAGAATGCCTTGTACTACCAAGGCTATTGGAATCAGGCCGCTTGACCCGGCATTATGTCACCAAAAACGGCTTGTTCCGGCACTGCACATACCGTGGCCACAAATCCATCGGATCGATGGCCAACCTGTGCTGTCAAACAAATGGACAAGCATGACATAACCTACCCATCAAGCCATTGCCAACTGACTGACCAGTGACCTAATTTCTCCGTAATAAGTCTGATCGATATCTCGATCTAACTCTATTAACTCCTTATATAATTGTACCGGCTTGAAGATGAATTGTCGAGACCATATGTTCGCCAAAATATCTTTATTCTCATTATCGTACTAGCCATATTTTATACATTCTTATTTACACTGCAGCCGTCGCATTCACAGAAATTTTAGCCTTATTGTCACCTTGCTAAATGATGACAAAACAAGGATATGGGAAGATGTTTATCGATTATCTTGATGTGTTCAATACTGTGGGTAGGGGGCATTCAATTTGTTGTTTTCCGTATTGTACTGCGACCACATACATTGTTCGCTTATTATGGACTAACCGGTTATACATAAGACTGATGTTAGGTTTATCAGTCATTTGGTCTACAATTCGGTTCGCATTTGATACCCGTCCTGTTAGTCACGATTAGCTAGCATAGCAACGAGATTCAACCCTGTCTCGTTTTCACACATTGTGGTTATATCTGTGTCAATCATCATACCACAATGTAACCAGATCAATATTTAGTTCCCAATGTTGGAACCCGTTTGAATGGCTATCAACACTTACCTTTTGTGTTCACTGACCTACAGAACAGAAAATGGTTGTACACTCGTCTGACTGGCCAAGAGAACGTCGTTACCAATCCATAACTGTTCATCGTCCTGGTTAGGAAAATTCTGAGACAAACAGGACACATCATCTGGTATTCTGCGCGGTGATATTCTTACTGTAGGCTTTTTACCTTCCTACAGGTTTTGTTCAGTATGTATATTCGTGATCAGCTTTTATTAAAACATCTCTCATTTAGATCGTTCTGTATAACAATATCAAATGGTCTATTTGTGAACATTCATTTCGCAATCTGATGTAATGTTTCAATTCTGTATAAGCTGTTTGCTCATAGTTGTTATTATTCTCTTCATAAAGATAGCCCAGCTAACCTAGCTGCATCCATGTCAAAAAAGTGAGGTAAAATTTTTAGTTTTTATTCGAAATCTTCTGAACATATCGATTGTGTCTTATTAAGGTTAGACGTCTCGTGATGGTGACCGAATCGGAGACGCGACTATTCCAACACTGAGTGGAATATTTCGACTCGGTGGGTGGGATGTGGCAAAAACCCACAGCGAGTGGATTCTGGACAACACAGGCCACCTAACGAGCACTCACTCAACGAAATGGAAGCAACGGATGAGAAATGATAAACAAAAACCCACGACAGAGAGCGTCGGCCACACGCACAAAGCCAGGTAGAAGTGTACACGTCGTTTTGATGGAAACCACTATCGTGTTAAGTACTGGAATTCCAGCTGATAAACGCGAGGGCGCTTGTGGCTTGAGAACATGCGAGGCCGTGCTTCATTGGACAACTTCCTGCTAGAGCATGACGTGCCGGGTAAGACAGTGGATATATTCATCAGGCATTCAGAGTTTCAAAGCTTTCTTACACGCATTCTTCGATATTTACCTGACAGACTGACCTTTTTCTGCAGGCTTTTCTTGTAAGCAATGGGAAATTCGTCCAGTTCAAAGTACTTTCTCTCTATACCGAGTAGTACTCGATACACATTTTTATGTTATCACCTCCAAGTAAAACAGCTGATCTGTTGGTAGGATGTAACAGACGAAACTCTTTCTTACACTCCACACCTTTCATGGTTTGATTAATCGGGTTTTGTATCAATTTTAACTACAAGGTAATCTAGAAGAGAACCATTTGCGAAAAATCTGGACTTCGGCTGGATTCGAACCAGCGACAGAAACACCATGCCCAAATGCGGCAAGAACTCTACCAGCTGAGCTACGAGGCCACACCGGAAGCTCAAAAATTTCCCATTTTGACCCAGTTACCCAACCAACCAAATGTGTCATATGGAATCCATCAAATGATCCAGCCGATTGACTGCCCAAGCAGGATTTCTCGATCAGTTCACGCTGGAATCCAACACCACCGATGACATTGGCTGGTTCGAATCCAGCCGAAGTCCAGATTTTTCGCAAATGGGTCTCTTCTAAATTATCAAATCTGCCAAACTACTTATCAATACTAGGTAGTCGTTTATTGGTTGGCTGAAACTACTTTGCGTTGAATAGCATTCAGCAAGCCGATAAGACCTTGTGACTCTCAACCGTAAAGCACTTTCCAGTTTTATGCAATCTCGAACAGAGAACCATAGTTTTAAGTACATACTGGGTGACAAGTGGAGAAATGTCAGCATCACTGGAGTACTAATGCACATCCTCTTTGCAAATCTCTCAACTGGTGTAGTGATCAGCACCGATATCATTACACTACCCACACCACTGCTGTTCACTATTGGGGACAGAACAGGGATTATGACATTGAAGTAGCCGACGGCAAATAAAAGAATTATCGGAGTGCATCATGGCACGGAATGATTCTTGGTACATGCAGGAAGGGAGCACTGGTGTCTATGGTAACCCCGACGTTCTGTAGCACGTACATGAGTGTTTCTGTTTGGTGTCATGTTAAGACACATAACCGATGTGTTGGTTTCCTGAATAAGTAACTCTCGCGTCATCCGTGTTCTTACCTCACAGCACTAGGATTAACTTTAGGGATAAAAATCGGCTGCTTACGGGACTTCTCGTTTAACTTTTGACTCACTTTTTACACTCCGGAATCTTCTTTTGTAAGTGGAAAAACCAATAAAACACCCACGTCATTGGCTGAACAGTGTCTCATTAGAATTGGTTACTAACCTGATCCAAATAATTTCATTCAAAATAATGTCATGTGATCGGAACAAAAAGTTATTGTCCTTTAGTGCAGCTATGCTGATCCGAACCCCGTAGTCTGCGTTGTGTGCACAAAAGTTACTGGGGCAATCAACGGAGTTGCTACCATACGGATGAAGTAACACTAGATGCGAATGTTAGCTTGACAAATCACTGTCCGTCTCGATTTGTCTATGTTTTATGTTTGAGTCTGCTGACAGTAAGTGAAATTTCAATAAAGTCTTTGTAAACCTTTTTTTAGCCCTGATGAACTGTGAAAGGGGGGACACAGTTCTTCAAACAATGCTTTTGGAGCGTAACAGTACGTTCTGCAACAACTACAGACAGGAACCAAAAATGTGAATCTTAAACAATGAGCATGTCTTACTTGGGTTTGTGACCGTTACAGCGTACCAGTTTTAATAGTTGGCGGCATCTGACACGGATTAGCCTGTCACAGTGACCGTAGCCAAAGGACGCCTGCGCTTTGAACCATCACTCCCAAGTGACTTGCGCTACACCAATTGCGGTTCCACTCACACACCACGTATCCAGTGTAAACTCGAAGGAACAAGACCAGTAGGTTGGTGAGTGAGGTCGTTATGTCCAACGCGTCAATCCTGGTTAGACAATTATTTGGCTAGCATGAAGTGAAAACCCTTATCTCTCGGAAAATAAACAGGGAGAGAGAGACTGCAATGACAAGATCTATACTGAGAAGAAAGATATACAAAATATAATACAAGAAGCATTTCGGTATACGAGTGCATGCTAGTACATTCCAGAGAGGATAAAAATGAAGAACAAAATTCGGATTGGACTTCGAAAAGAACAGGTAAACTATTCATCATACAATACACCAACAAAGCTTAAGAAAACAACTGTCAATTGTTTACATGCATACCAAATGACGATAATGTATTCTGAGGTGCCGTCTGTTCCTCATTAAATTTTTCATCTCTTACCTGTCTTGTTGGTTTAAATCAATTTTCTTTTTAAAGTATGTCGAGGATGTTGTTTTAGGAGTGATTTCATTCCACAAAACAGTGAGTGATAAATCCCTTCTGGCGATTTAGGGTAATTGACTTAGTAACGTGTACTCAACAATTTCAGCAACGTTCATTCAGACGGTCGGGTTAACGGGACTATTTTCCAAATCCAAAAAAACGTCAAAAAAGATTATCAAAAAGACCGGAAGTTATACTGTACTGTTTAGTGAAATTACAATAAAGGTACTATCTCATCTTAAATGTGAATCCACCGGATACACAAATTATCCAGCGAAAGACTTCGCAATGAGGTGTGACTAAATACGCTTCCAAAAACAGCTACTACTCAACGGAGAATGAGCTCACTAAAACAATCGGGCGCAGATGAATGGTGGTAACGTGTCAAAACAACACCAAGGATTAAGTTGTAACAGATAAAAAGTGATAATTTTAAAATAGAAAATAGAAAACATTTTATGTGCAGTTATGGTACGAAATTGATCATGGTCGTTTACTACCCACAATAAAGACAAATAAAGGCAAATTTAGGATCAGTTTTCTACATACAAAACAAGCTTCAACGGATTCACCCCTTCACACCATATCAAAGAAAAGATGACAAGTGTACAAGACAAATTTCAACAGATTCAACGGTAAGAAACTATTCTACACACACTTTTTCATCGGTTTTCAACTTGAAATTGCCTTTCTAGCACTGATAAACGTGAGGATGAATGGTTTTTATTGATTGACGGTTCGCCAGTTTCACTGGACGTTCACTCTATGTCCAAATAACTAGAACCGAGTTACTGCTGCATGAATATGTAAGGCAACTGTGCATCTCATGGCTCATTTAATAGAAGTTGGTTATATGTTATCTGTATTTACTCAACTTGACCGTCTGTCACTTTACGTGACAATTTCTCAGAGTGTGTTTGTACAGCCTGTGTACATTTGTATTCCTCAGGTTTGTCTGTACTTCTTATTCACGCTTTCTTTTCCCTGCTTGTAAACTTTGGAGATTGCACTCCAGGTAACTGTCTACTCTCTCTCTGTGTCTCCATTGCTGACGCTATTAAATGCACATATTCACGGAATAAAAATTCACTAGAACATGCTTTCACATGTGGAAAATTTACAAGTCAAGTTTTTCTTTCATTGTGTACCAAATTTAACCACTGCATATTACTTTACTTCACTTTACTGTTATTCGTCTTGTGTTTAACGGGGTCTACGTTCTGTTCTTGACAGTTGTACTATCACAGTTTGAAAAACCGAAATAGCTCACAGGATAATGTTGAACTGTTCTTTTTGGTTGATCAAAACGATGTGCTGAACCAATTTGAATGGAATTGTGTGAGGTAGGAAGAAATTTGTCCTGTTGATTGAATAGGTGATTGACTTAGTAATGGTTGAACGTGTACTGACCCCACTGGTTACTTTTAACTGTCAAACGTTCTCTCTACCCATTTCGTTACAATCCTCTGTAAACCTATATTTGTTTGAGGATACCTAAAGGTACCCCGTACGATAATTTTCTGTTCCTTCTTATTATCGGTTCGTCTGATCTTTCAGTGGCTCGATTTTAGGTGTAAACAATTTCTTATTTAATCGCTGCGTTATTGGTAGTATGTCTTCTGGGTTCGTCTGACTCAACAAACATTATTGCCGAGTGGAAACATTGCTTCACAGGTTTGCAAGGGGGAAAGATAAGCCCACATGATTATTGTTATATCCCTTGAATCCAAGAGATTGGTGTACATTGACGGATGGATCAAGCGATCCCCAGTCCCATGTACACGCAAACGCAAAGTCAAGGCAAGCCCATAAATCACGCAGCATCTTAGGTAAGCGATGATATGATTGGTCGGTGGACATGACGTACACACGCGCAGTCGCGACCCCGGTAGACAGCACGCAAACACACACGCAAGCATGCACGAAAGGCACATCGCCCTGTCGGTCAATTCGAGCTGTATGTTCGAGGCCACAGGCCTTGGTTCTCTTTCCAGATCCCCGCAGAATTCATTCGACAATTTTGCAAACAGCTGGTTTCGACCATTCTCATCGGATCTTTACAATTACATAAGTTACTGGTGAGTAGTAGCGGATTTGGTTTATTTCAATTTGAACATCACCCGCAATTGATCGCAGCTGTCGCATTCTCATAGACTATCCGGTCGGTCCCTTTCGAAAAGAAGCAATAGACTCGAGTTTCGCTCTCATTAGAGCTCGTCAGTAGTGCATATCATCGCCACTGAGTACTGAGTATGAAGTATGGAAGAACAGGTGCTGAATGATTGCGAGACTCGTTTTTATTTTCACAAAGTTATGTCAGCCGATTTATGAGACAGACTTATATTAACCTACTTCTGCTGTTCATTTGCACCAAGTGTGAGTACAAGCAATCTCACCTTATCACGGACATCCTTAGCTACACCATCCACAAGCAATATATCTGCAAAGTTTATGTACCCTGATTCGAACGCAGTTCTGATTCCGCCTCATGTCAAAATTTACTGATCGCTATGGCGAGGACACAAACCGAACACAACCGAACACAACTGAAAGAACGAATGTTACTCCAACTCCTTTGTTACTGTTTCTACAAGTTCGTTATCTGTCTGAAACACTTGCATGAACACATTCTTGTGTTCTACCATGGTCGTTTGTCTAGAAGATCGTATAGGATCGGTCCTGTCGCCATTGAAATATCCTTAGTTTGTTCAGATAGACAGGAAGAACAAAGACTGTTCGAGTTTGATGGTTAGATATAAGGAATTCCACGGTTAATGGCAACATGTAGAATGCTAATATCCGTTTGGCATGAAAATGCAAAATTTATCATTTGGTTTAACCAAAATACCAGTCTCGAGTTTCGTTCATTTTACCACACGTCAGCCGTGCATATATGTGTTATGGCAAGGATTAGAATTTTGATTACGCTTTTATGAGGTAACAACGCCTGATCACTGTGTCAATACTGTCACAGTAGGTACAACCGGTCATCTTAGTCACTACTGCCAAGAGAAAGTGGTTGTGTTTTTGCATACGGTGATTCTGTCGTGCCTACTGTAGAGTTAACCATTGTCAAATACAGTTACCATCTGAAAGTGTCACCGGATTTCGGACATCTGCCGTGGAGGGAGATGTATTTTTACCGAGCTCTAACATGATGCAACCTGGAGTATAGCGCTTTTTTCGAAGGGGGCTGGCTAACGTGTTTGTGAAAAAGCCGCATTCAATTGTAAACGATCTAAAGTATGTAATAACCAGAATCACCCACTACTCACTGGTAACCAATGAAGTACTACTAAAGAGAGTGTAGAGGTTTATACAGTACCATATTTATTGTGTTCTGCTTTTGAGTAACTAGGCCAGTAGAGTCGACTGATGCAAGTCCATCCTCAGTTACAATATGTAAATCCTCTCGTAAGTTGAAAACTCGAACCAGTTGTATCGTACAAATACCAGAAAGGGATAATAATTTGGCAAAACTTGTCTCTCACAAACAATTAACCATACACCATTCGGACAGAACAATCAGAAGAAGTAACTGATATGACGTTTTCTAAGGCCACTTTTAATAAAATCTCAACGTACACGTTGATATATCGAAGCTATTATAGAAAGATGAACACAGCGGATACAGGTGAGGTCATGACAGTCTTGCATACAGAGAAGAACGCTCAGTATCGATCCCTCATTGTTGCATCATTCTGAGCTTTGAGGGCAGCTAAAGGGTCAAAAAAACCGTTTTGAACGCGCGAAAACTGATACGTTCGAGTGACAACAGAACAAGATGCAGAAAGCGTTTCTTCTTAGCGCGAGACAAGAAACTGAATGTGTTGACGACATCCATCTTGTGGTATGTTTGGAGTATGCATTAAACAAGTGTAGGGAGTGGCATTTGATCTTCTGTGAAAGTGAGTCTAGTCAGAACAGCTATTTGAGTTTGCAACCACCTTAACAATTGGTTGATGCGCCAAGAAACCCATGGACCGATTAGCCTTCCTCTGTAGTCTTCATCTCAACTACATGAACACTTTCAAAGTACATTAAGTATAACTTGATTATTCTAAATCAGCTTGATGTATGTAACAAAGATATCTGTATTTGTGCGCAGTTTATGAGTGGCTTGCATGTCTGTCCTCTCGATGTGTCATTTGTTCTACTGGAAGTGCTTAAGATGAACAACACCTTTTCAAATGAGAGCAATCTGGATAATAATTCATCAGGACTGAATAGAGTGCACACTGTAATAGTCTTGACTACATACATAGAAATGTAGACCGCTCAGTCATATTTTTGCGGATACTGAGTTTGGTACACATGGAAACATCTGATTCGTACCGGAAGAAACACGACAGCTACATAAAAAAAACTTACAAAGCTCTACGCACAACGTCTTGTGGTATGGCTGTTTATCTCATAGTGACTTTGCAAGCAAATTGCTAGTTAGCGCCCATTATGAGTTATGCATTCTAGGTGTCACTATTCTCTGCTACACTACATTTATTTGTCAGAGAAAATCATCCAGAACTGTACTTACTATTATCAGTGTTAATAACCTGAGTTGACAAATAAGCAAATCTTGGTTGACGGTTTTTCAGAAGCGTCAAGTTGAGTGATTTTCTTCAGTTGGTCCGACGTACCAACAACACGACCAAACACATTATCTCTACGTATCATTTTCTGACGTCGTGTGGCAAAATGCAGACATCTTATCAAATAAGTGTACACCATACCTAATCCTGTTACAAAAAAGCAGGATCACGGTTTTGTCCTACAGTTCACAACTGACTACGTGTAGTTAATGATATGTGAAAGGCGGCCTCAAGTTGGAGTATTTCTTAGGATTTGTTCACTTAACTATGTACTTCAAAGGAATGCGAACAGACAGATCGAAACTAAATAAGTGTTTTCCATTTTTCACAGGATAGTCAAAAGACTGTTAGAGTGCAATGCGTAGAATAGATACATCAGTAATTAACTTCTAAGCGTTAATGACTGAGTTCATCTTTGTGAGAACTTTATATCACTGTGAATAATTCCGATTTGTAACCGGACCAGTTTGACCGCTGTTGTCTTCGATTCCCAAAATCCTGCATAATGTACCACATGGAAAGTCAAATTAATCGGTTTGGAAAAATAACGTGAGGTAGCCTACAGAGTGTGAAGAAGTCTCATTCTATGATAGCATTCTGATAACCAGCCTATCGTAAGCTGGCTTACACTTCGCCACATATTTATGTTACAGTCGAATGAACATAAACTTCATTTCTGGTGTGGCTTGGGATTTCAGCTGGTGGAGTACTCACCGCGTCTGGATATGCTGTTTCTCTCACTGGTTCGAACGTAACCGAAGTCTAGATTTCTTTCTAAATTTCCTGCTTCCTGTTTGGCCACCGTCGGCAAGGATAACCGTTCACTATCGGAGTTGAATGAAATTGTCCAGGTCGGTGCAGCCTACACACTTTACATCTTAATCACTAAAACCACGGACCCCAGGAATGTCGGTGGATTGAAGGCAAGTATGCCGAATTAGTTCGTTTCATAATCACTCAAGTTAAATTTGACTTTATTTCCAGGAAGGATGATGAAAAATCTCCTGAACAATCAATAAAATATGCTGAAGTTTCGAATGATGAGCTTGCATTCCCAGTGTTAATTGACCTGAGAGAAGTCGTTGCGAAATTGCGTGTGGTGATCATTGTAGATAGTATACAGTATATTTGGCTTATTGATCTATGATGACACTTGTCTCTAGGTCAAGGAATTGATGGAAGTCATTGTACGTTGGTAGGTCATGGACAAATAATCTCGTGATCTTCAGTATCAATTTACTTGTGTTAAATAATTCTTGATGATTCAGGTTCATCCAGTCAGTAAGGGGTAATCCAAATTTTCAGGCAGTCGGGTTGATGGGACTATCCTCCAAGTTCGAGGAGATGTCCCAAAGTTACCCAGCAGGAAAACGTGTTCAAAAGGAAGCAACCAAGTACGACTATGCAAACGGCCATCAGTCGACTGTAAGTGAGTTCACTAAAATAGTCAGATAGGAACGGAGGTGAGTGCATGTCAAGCATTACTGAGCAAGAAAGTTTTAGTAGGTTATGGAAAGAAGAGAAAATAGACATTCTGTGTGTGCTGTCATGGTACACCATTCAACATAACCGTTCACTGCAGTCAACAAAATGAAAACAAAGGGATATTCGGGATCGAATTTCTACAAAAACATCAAACATGCTTCGCAGAATTCAGCTTTCCACACCACGCAAAACATAGAGCGACAAACATACTAACTAAACCCCAACAACTTCAATTTATGAAAAACCAAAGTAGAACAACGTCTAAAAACAATAGAAAACATAAGGTCTTGCCACGTGCCATTGACAAGTTTGACGAAAAGCAAAGCAAACTTTTCCCGTAACAAATTTGAACAGAGAAGTCAGAAACAGTTTTTTGCACAATGTATCTCTCGAGCACGTTTCGCTGCATCTCATCAGGTACATACTACAGTCTGTGTGTTTATATATCGACGTTCTCATGTGGGTGCCGGGCCACCTACATAGGCAGAACGGAGCGGCAGTTACGTCATCGGGTCAACAAACACATTCCAGTTTGGGTTCGCAAAACAGTCATGGATACAACAACACCGGGATCAAGTCAGAATGTAACAGGTCACAGGGAACCAGCATCATCGATCACCCGACACCTGTTGACTTGTCGACCCCAACTGAACCTGCAGAAGGCGTTTCGGATACGTTACGCAACAAAAAATCGAAGGCTTCTCCGGTTCGCGGAGGCGGTAGCAATTAGCAAATGCAAGCCATCCCTCTGTGTAAAGAAATACTTGTTCGTCAGTACCAAATTGCCCTGGTAATTGAGTGTGTGGATGTGTGTGAGTGTGCGTGTGTTGGTGTGGTTGTTGATTTTGTTGTTTAGCTTCACAACGCCCATTGAACTTTGCTATATAAATCCAGACTGCAGTATGTACCTGGTGAGATGTGCAGGAGAGATACATTGTGCAAAAAACTGTTTCTGGCTTCTCTGTTCAAGTTTAACGAAGTATACTGGAATTATCATATTTATCTTCTTTTCAGTAAGCAAGTATTTAGAGCTACCTTCATTTTATTCAGAAAGGAATAAATTCTGGTAAGAATTTGATACGATTGACCCTGTAATCGATAAAACGACCTCTTTGCGGGTCATTTTAAGGTTCGCGTCGTATTACACATAGTTAAGTTCTCACCCTGAGCAAAGACGCAACGCTTAGCCACTTAAACACGTGCTGTGTCACTCTAAATGTGACGAACTTTTTAATTGTTCATCCTCTCAAGTCCGGCTATCCCCTGCAGAGACGGAGTTAATTGAGTTGAGATAAACGGCCTCCACATCATCCCAGCCACTCGCCAGCCTGGAAATTCTCAGCTTTCTGACTGGGTACAAGAACTTAAAGGTGTGATTGCAGTTCACACCAGCAGCTTGTTCGGTTAGTGTACCATACAGGACTGCAATGTTAGATCAATCGTTGTTTATGGCTCATATTTGATAGTCTAAACAAAACTTTTTCTGCCTGTTGCATCCGTCTTCTTTTCCATTTCTAGGTGGCTGTTAAATAGGTGAAGATCCGATCACCGATTATGGGCTCGGCTTACACTTCCACACAACCTCACCGAGTAGGCTACTGTAACACCGAACAACAGTTGTACACTTCTGGGGATAGACACACTTTCCGAGCGGACTAGGGTGCTAGCGATCGCGCCACATCCTGTGCGAACGGGGCAAAACGATGTACTGGGAGCACACGTTTCGATTAGTTTGCCCACGATACACAGCAAACATAGTGCGTGTGTCCTGTTATTCCACATACACCAGTCGGATTGTCACTGTAGGTTAACAGCGATGACCACGGACTAAGTAGCAATTTGCAAAGAGTAAATCACATCTGAGGTGCCGCAAATATTGCTGAAGAGTACCTTTCAGTCTGGGATTTGGTTCTATGTATAAGCTTATTGCTCATGTATAGTTTAACTAGTGACGCTGCCGATATTTACGCTGCACAGTCCTCCCACTGTTAACATTCATTTTGACCGTTTCCTATTATCCTCAAAGATATACTTTCCGTAGGCAATACAGACACTACACCCACACACACTTCAGCAAAACAATTAAGCTTCGATTCGATCGTCAAGGAAATATACGAACTGCACCGTCGCTGAAGCAGTGGTCACAATGAACTGAATATACCATCGTTTCAAAGATCAGTACACTTCAAATCGTTTTAGAAACTGAGGCGGCAAGCTATTGACATGTTTTGAACGGGGAAAACCTTAGCACTAAATTATAGACACACTGAACGTTTGGTGAATCGCGGTAAGGCGACGGATACAAAGTCGTGCTGCGGAAATATGACGGCTGTCTTAAGGTGCAGTGCAAAAGGCAGCATTGTGCTTCACAACATTAACTGACAGGACCTGCTGGGGGATAGAATTGCGCACACTGAAGGAGAAACAGTTTGCAAAATCCAACTACTTCCATCACTTATGATATGGTTTACCCTCGTGGACAAGTGTAAGGGCCAAAGTGAGCTGATGCTACAAACAAGAATGAACAAATAGTTCCTATAGTGGTTAATGGATTGTGTGACTAATGTCAGTGTCAACCTTCGAGCCTTTTCGCAAGACTTCCCATCACCACCAATTGGTCAGAAAGGGCGATTCGGAATATACTGTTCACTGTAATTAGGGGCAATTGTACAAAGAGCATTTATGGAGATTGTTTAGAGCAGTATGCAGCACACCTAACTGGGTACCCAAAGCGCTTGATAAACATAGTGACGGCTTGCACCGCGCAGGAGATATTCCCTATTGTTTCTGAACCTCAACGAAACCGCACTCCAAAATTACCGTTTGTATAACTAAGTTCGATAATTTTCTTTTGTTTCAATGGCTGTCAATAAACACTAGTGTTGTGATCCAAGAACGCGGATGGCTCGAGAGTTATCTATTCGAGGAAGCAACACATGGGTTAAGCGGTTAAGCAGGACCACAAAGAAAAACACTCATTTGCATACAGCACTTGGTCCAGATCGTCTCGGTTTCCACGGACGCCAGAAATAGAAAGGACCATTTTAGGCGATGGTGCACTCCGATATTTCTTTTTGTATTTTCTTCTGCGGCTACGTCGATGTCAAAATATATGCTCTGATCCTAATACTGAATAGTAGCCTTGGGAATAGTATATTATGATCGCCCATCCTCACTACAGTAAGCAGTATCGGAGTGTCAGATAGCATTGATGACTTCCACACATCCTGTACATGAAGGAAATGTCAACACGTGAACAAAAAGCTCCAGAGTGTCCAGTTAAAGGGCCGGTCGGAAACAAGCTTTCGGCAAAATCACATTGCTCAGAAGCCTTTTCTTTCATAAGGTGGGCGGATGACGTCCCAGACGTCTCAGACGTGTGAACCCGGATGGAAAGTCCGGAGTTCACACCACAGGGCTTAACCAACGAACTGGTCTCCTAACTGGATCGGTGGGCGAAAGGGGCACAACTCACTGCTAAAACCACGACCATATCAGCTGGCTCGGGTTGAACGCGTATTTCCGGTCCGTTCGCTTGACACCGTCGTTCTAGTGATTTGACTACCGCGATCCACCATCGATTTTCACCGGGTTGATCACGCACTCATCTCCGCGAGCGTTTCAGCGTTGAAGAGGTAAACGCTGGGCTGGCAACCAACTCACATCAACGTGTGTAAATGGACAAATTAGATAAACGATATTTCTCTAACGCGTTGTGCTATCACGATAGCCCTTTTCACCAAACAATATATAATAACAAGGTGCATCCAGCAGCGAAGAAAATTTACAAACTACTGAAAGATTGGTTAAAAACTAACAATCTTTCCACAGAATGTAAGGCACGTCATGCTCTGCTCTTAGATTTATCGCGCGTCTCTGACGCGACGCACTATAACCATGCTGTGAAAACAATAAACGTCGCTTGCACCTCTAGATTTTGTGGCCTTGTAGTGAGCCATATCGTTCCGCTAATTTGACCATTTTATACATGACCAAGAGAACTTGTTGCGTTATCGAGATCGGTGTGGGCAGCTCGTTCAAAAACGTTGTCTAGATTGAGATACGCTGTGCCCTGGTAACCTATGTTGTCATGACAAATCCCATGTGCAAATTGAACAGGACCAAATATCATACCGGAACCGGACCACATTGATAGACCGTGACTAAGGTGACAATCTATCGCTTTGGAGAAGCAACAACCAATACTGAGACCGTTTTTAAAATTTTATAGATGAACCTCCCGATTATCTAGAACTACTCGAGTTTTCTTGATATACGCCTGTAGATATCGTCTACG
>LUCH01003530.1:45842-68015 GCA_013368495.1 Paragonimus heterotremus
TGTGTATATTCGTCCAAAAAATATGCGGTCGTTAGCGGTCTTCTTAAAAATATTATACTACGTTTGGTTAATGCGTACCTGTAACCAGTGGTTTAATGTAGCATGCACTAAAGTAACTAATCTACTGTATTCCGCTACACATTGGCTAAAACGGTGTTCTAGTGTACAGTAATCTGCTAAGTATAAAAATCTATTAATTGCCCAAAGATATATGCTGTTATACTGACAAGTGGAAATTATCTTCAAGCAAAGATAAAAAGAAACGAAAACACTAGTATGTGAGCCATAAATTCATAAGATACTCAGAATGTTCTCAGCGGTTTTGTTTACCCAAGAAGCACACGCCTTAAGCATGATGACAGCACACGTTGCAAAGTAGGCTCAAATATCGTGTTGCATTCCAAGGTTATAGTCATTTTAAGTACTTCCATAGTTTGTGACGACGCGAGGTTGGTGACCACTTCCTTAGTAAACTGCGACCTATCCATCGTCGCTCGAATTTTTCATACAAGTATTCTCTTATATATAACATGTAATGTAGTGCTGTGGGATCCTGTTGGGACAAAGTGTAGTCAAATCTTCCCAGTTGTTCCAGTGATGGTATAGCATTCTGCTGCAACACTCGAAGGTAAAAATGTTTTAGTTTGTAAATGATTATGAGAATAGAGGTCTCATGTGAAACGTTCTTATCAGAAAAGGAAGGCTAATAGTCCATGTTTTCAGAAGTTCCCCTCAATCCATAAACTTTGGGCTGTGTTGAGAACGGATTGGAAAAAAGCCGATGAAACGTACCGA
This sequence comes from Paragonimus heterotremus, assembly GCA_013368495.1. NCBI lineage: Eukaryota > Metazoa > Platyhelminthes > Trematoda > Plagiorchiida > Troglotrematidae > Paragonimus > Paragonimus heterotremus. The sequence continues at coordinate 46,638 of LUCH01003530.1, forward strand.
TGTGCCAAAAATGAGGTTTCTGCACTAATCCTTTCAGACAGAACATTGCTTCATCAGTAAATGCAAGTGCACTGAATTGAGCTGTCACTACAAGGTTGGAATTGTTCAGCTCAGTAGATGCTGAACACCATCTGACTCATTCACGTCATACACCTAACAAAAATGTCTCGTGAACCAAGAGTTGATATTCAGTCATTTAGGTTGTACTCTTATCTTAGGCAAAAATTATTGCACACATCAATAGTGAAGTAACTTATTGTGATCGAAGTTTCTCTTTATCTATTCAACCGATACCGCTTATTTCACGTTTTTCAATGAAGTACAGTCATTGAATAACTCACCGTCTAATCTCTACGACCATATTATCTATCGCTCACTCGCATTCTAGACACTGATCTTCTACCCACAACGCAACATTGTTTCCAAATAAACGTCATATATATCCTGTACTAGTCTGCTGGTTTGGGTGTTGTCGCTGTTCTCTTATTCCAATACAGTCTTTTTCACCGATGTTTGGTGTTTCCGTAGTCAACCTGGCCTGGTCTTTCACCATACAGCAGGTCGATTAGAGATGTTTCATGAAATATCGGACTAACTATTTATCCAAGTGGTCTGTCATGACACATGGAACGTAAACCACTCAACGGAAGCTGTTTCCTTTTGCCGGTGTATTGTGGGGATGTCAAATTGGGTAATCGGGCAGTTTGTTTAGGTGTGTCGTACCTGTCCACTATATTTTTGTGTAAACATTCTAAAAATTCTGTTTAGTAAATACATGCCTTTTATGTACATCTTACTGGGTTTTAGCGCCATATGAAATATTCGCTTGTTAATGAAGAATATTAGATTAAGGCATATACACTAGTAAAAGTCTTGTATGTCAAAGCGGGTCTCCGTCCAGTGGAAGTGTATATGGTAGAGTGGAAATGTGTATATCATAGCTAACAGGGTCAATCGATTCGCTTTTAACTGCGTATCCAATGGCTAAGGTATGTTTTGGTAATACTTGCACAAACAACAAGCAGGTGTGTCCGTCTGGTTCGTGTGCGCTTCCCAGTCAGGTCGACATGTTACCTTGCATTTAGTCACTTCAGTTTGAACTGCGTTAATGGGCCGTTCCTTACTGATAAACTGTTCCCTTTTCCGCTTACTTGCTGGTCATCTATCATGGTTTACAGTTCTGTTGCATAGTTTTATGATAAAGTTTTTCTGTTTTGTCTCAGTGGTATACTACTGTTTTACCGTAAGATCCTTTTGTTATACTAAAACGATCATGTTCAATTGACACCGCCTGTCTAATAGGCACGGTAAACTGCCCTTATATCCAAGGTTGAGGTGATTACTATCAAGCCCTTACAACGTTCAACTCCACCCATGTCGTGGTCGACATGGCCGGCATTGAGGTATTTAGAAAAACACTCCCTTTTTCACACCAGATTCAGCGTGTTGAGATGAATTTCCACTGCGTTAAACCTAACCCCACTTAGTCGGCTGAATACCGTGGTAGTGGAGGCTGATATTTTATGAAAGCAGTAGGATTTACGGGTCAGTCGTCATCGTGCAGTGGATGCAGTTTTCGTCATATTTAGGAATAGTGTGAAATGAGAAATTGTCTGCTGTACGGTGTTGTAGAATTCGTCCATCGAATCCACAAGCCGCTAGGTAATTTGGTTGGCGTTTGGTTGTCATGGTTATCTATGCAAAAAATAATTGCATTTATGCACATAAGTGCGGAGCCAGGGGGCACCACTGTGAATGGACATCCGATGGCAGACGTTGTCATTGGTTTTTATAAAGGAATACATTACAGATAAAAATTCATTTAGTGTAGTGAGGGGGAGCGATCGCACTACACTGCTCACACCACTGCTATTCAGTAGTGGGGACAGAGCATAGCTTTTGACATCGAAGCAACCTCGGGGAAAACACGGAAGAAAACATCGGAGTGCAACGTCACATGAAAGGTTTCTTGGTAAGTAAAGAAACGTAAAAGAACTGAGCGTTGGCGTCTGTGACAAACCTGACGTTCTCGAACCAGTGTCGTACGCAGACGAGTGTTTTTGTTTGTTGCCATGTTTAAACGCATACAACACATGTGTTCGTTTCCTTAATAAACAACCCTTGTGCCATCCGCGTTCTTGGCTCACAATAGTATGTACTAGCCTACTGCACTTGAAACTGTTTCAGAAGTGTGAACGGGGCACTCACGTTGGACGGCTCGTGGACCCTTTCTCACGAATACGCGTTGTTTACCGACAATGACGAGAAACCGTTCTCGTGGTCATAATGACCAACTTTGAAGTTGCCATATATTTTCCTCAGCTTCGCAGTAACGGGGACGGTCTCGACTGATGCACTGACTTTTATTACAGAGGTATCAGATTTTTAGGTGTTGGTTGGGATGAAGATATACTGACGCTCCCTCAGTCACGCATGTTGACACATGTAAAGAGGATGAATGAAGACAAGACTATTTAACGACTTCTGTCTGGCCAGCCGAAACAGACTAGCAAAAGTCTTGATCATGAAAAATAAACTGCTTAAACGACAAGTTGGCGAGTGTGGATTCAAGCGCACGGCCAATAAAAGAGCAGACCACAATACCATTTACACTGACTCGATCATGGTGACGGTTACGGTTGTTGTTAACCACGAACACGGATAGCGCAAAGGTTGTTTATTTGGGAAACCAACACGGGTTGGTCGTTCAAATAGGACAAGAAATAAAAACACTCATATGCATATGGCAATCGTCCCAGATGGTCCCGACGGCCACAAACGCTAATGTTCAGCTTCTTTGAGTAGCCAGAACTAATCCATGGCATAGTGCACTGTTGTGTTGGTGTGATGTTTCTTTCCGTGTTTTTCCTGTGACTACTTTAACGGCAAACTCAATGCTGTCGCCCTACTACTGAGTAGTGGTGGTGTGAGTAGTCTGGGGAGATTACTCGTCCTCATCACACTGTGGGCTGTCATCGACTGGTGATTCTATAACGGAACCCTGAAGCGTCATCAACGAATGCATGGAAAATGTAGGTGGCACAAGCAAGTAAACTTGTGAATGCTTTTCTGTGTGAATTAGTCACCAGCGCTATACAATGTATTTGCGTTCGATTCACGTTCTTACTATATTCCCCTTGTTTTTACATTATTAAAACGAATGCATCATTTTAGTTTTTGGGAGGCTGCAATTTCACTCAGACCTTCTGTTCGGATAACGATACTGGGTTGACTTTGGTACAAAGACTTCGAGTCTCTAACCAGATGCTACGGAGTAGGGTACTATTGGAAAAAACTGGACGGTGACAGTTGGCATCAACTGAGTGGCTTAGATTTGACATGAAAATAGCGAAAATCATGTTCGCAACTACGTACAGTTTCACCTGTACACCGGCCGAATGTCTGCTTAGCAACAGCAACGTGTTATAACTAATTAATCAAATAATCTCTACTCTACGCCGAACGATTACAAGGCCCTTATTGCATACTGACCATGCAACCTGTCACAGTTTCACTCGGTTTAACGCAACTCAATCGAGCTTACCGTGCAAATCCTCAAAAACCAGTATTTGGCACTCACTTAAAATGTAGAAGTCAGACCGATGGATTCTGATCTCGCCACGAAAAATCAGATGGAAGAGCCTGTACGTAAATGCTCAGGAATTGGCGGTTCGAGCACAGGTTGGAACTAGTTCAACAGGCTAATAACCAGTCACTAATCACTATCGAAAACCAAACGACAATGGAATGCAAGAACTTAGAGCGTTGACCCCCGTGTGTTAGTATCGACCATGGAAAATAGAGTGTACAGAGAAATTACGTTAATCTAGCGAGGCGCCGAGCAAGTTGTGAATTTGGCCCCGGGACAGATATTACAAAATGGATAGTTTGACTAAAACAAAAGTAGATAAAAAAAATTCATCAAAAATGTTCAACTGAATGCGACTATCGAGAATATTATTTATTTTTGTAGCTACTAACAGCATAAACAGTTACACATAAGCAAATCATTGCTGTTCGGTGGTTGTAGCAACGGCTATCTAATTAACTGGAACCGGTAAGTTGATCTGTTCTGTTCAGGTGGTTCGAGCTACGAGGCCTTATTGCAAGAGAATCTATTGTTACTATTGTCCGTCATGATTGACCGGTTATTTCAAGGTGACAGTGCAATAACATACCGACAAAGCACTTTACCAAGGTTTAAGTCGTTGTATAACAGAAACACTGTTTGCATTGTTCATTTCTGTGTACGATAATCTGTGCAGTTCTAGGAAGTACATTGTGCAGCGGAGCGGTTTTGTTTGATGGACATGGTGATTTCGTTTGATACCCGATCACTTAAAAAATGAAGGGTATTTGGCCAGAGTCACTGAGGCGAACGATATTGAGAAACAGATGTACGTGCGAGTAAGTTTGGACTGTTGGTAGCAGAAGCCGCGTACTTTTTCACGTTCACTCTGGACAGGTCACTGTTTGCCCATTGAACTTAACCATATTTTCTAGCAGTGCAAATTATACACGTATGTGCTGTGCGAGCTGGACACTGGGACTCACCGTGATCATTTATTTAGAACATCGTATGGCACACAACACAAATCGTGATGTACTTGATGACAACAATGAAAATTCCCATCTTTCACATGGCCTGAAACAGACAATGGCAGTCAGAAATAAATATACTTCGACAGCTATAGCTATTCACAAGTAAGCTAAAGCTGAATGATTGACAATGAATGATGAGGTATATTGGCTGTGCAGATGAGTATGAGTAGTTGACATTAAATGTGATACTTACATACTCTGTCATGTTTGTCAGCCTTTAAACAGCTTACTGGTCAGGCACCTTTTACGGCCGAAACACTATTACCTTATGCTTTCATCAGATGCAACATGTTTGAATGAAACTATGGATGGTCCAAAACGTTGTCAACTTGTCACACAGATTGAACACCACCCACTATCGATCACAGCTGTTGCGTCCTCGTAGACTGCCAAGTCAGTGCTTTTCGAAAAAGAAGCACTAGACTCGAGTTTCACTCCCATTAGAGCTGTCTCTAGTGCATATCCTTGCCACGGCCAGGATTGGAACTCCGGCCACGCTTTTATCAGGCAACCGTGTTGATCGCTGCACCATTGACCTCACATTGGGCAGAACCGAATTATCATATATAAACACTCGACCACTTTCGCTTATGAGTAAGGATCAGGTTGCCCAGTCGTTTCGAGAGGAGACGCATTTACTGTCTGTTAACTCCGATCGATGACCCCTCGACTAGGACTTCTCTCCAAGTTGCAATCACAGAAATCATTGATTTGCTGAGCGGTATTTGATTACTGATGAGTAGTAGGGGATTGTGATTTTCATATAGATTGTACATCACCCACTATTGGTTGCAGCTGTCGTATTCCCGTAGTTCTATTCCCGACCGTGGAAAGGATATGCATTACTGACGATCTGTACTGAGAAAGGGACTCGAGTCTAGTGCTTCTTTTCTAAAGGGACCGGCAGAAAGGTCTTTGGGACTGCGATAACTACGATCAGTTGTGGATGATGTTCAATCTAGACGGAAATCCAACAAATCCCCTACTACTCATCAGTACGCAACTTGTGTTCAAAATATCAACATGGTCTAGTTTTGGCCTGATTGGTTGGTACTGTTACGAATGTCGCCAACATTGATGTAAATGATGTGTACTTTTATGCGGTAATAAATATGTTGCAATACATTAGACTGCTCATTACGTTGGTTAGTGTTGTGTAGTTCAAATGCAGTTGAGGATGATTACTACGCTGACTGGCTAAATTCTGGGATCATGTTTCTGTTCGTTCAAACCATGAAAATAGATGAGCGGATGTTCTGATTTATAACATCGGCCCGGTTGGTTACCGTTCGATGAGATAACTGTCAAGACAGCTAGCATGTACAAGTTTGTTCAGAGTGATGTATTTGTGTGACACTAGGTGTAAACATATGACTCATTCCTCATTAACTTAGACCCTGTTGCTTAGAGACGTCTCGACTCAGAGTACTTCGGGAACTCTTGTGTGACCGAACCAACCACTAATCCTGTCAGTTTGACTGTAATGGCGTGGCATTGCTAAAATTATGCCAATGAAACAATGTTGACGTTGAAATTGAACGTACATACTGTGTGATCGACTATCCATACCAGACGGAAACTGGACATTTTGCATTCCTCGTGCTTCGACGATCCATCGAACTACTGTACGGAAATAGACCTCTAGTTGCCTGAAAACCGGTGGTACTTTCAGTGTTATTGGGACTAGAGGGAAAGGAACTGTCATCATAAGGAATGGCGGGGGATAGAAAAGAACAGTTGCGTCAAACATTTCTTAAGAATTAGCATATCCTTGTAGACTAAAACATTTTTCGATTAATTGTTGTACATAATTGTTACGAAACTACGGGAACAATTCATTTTCACGAGGGCATTTTCGCAGCACCGTAGCCCTGCAGTTAGAGCTCATATCACCCGAGAGACGCTAGACTGGGGCAGAATTAGGAGGCACTAAGCCGATGAGGTATTGCGTGACTCGCCCTCAACACAGAGCAGGTGTTCGCTTGTTTGAGTTCATACTGAGACTCAGGTAGGAGGGTGACAAATGAACTCTCACGTCCTAGCCTACAGGGCACGTGGTTTGAGGCTGTGAAGTGAAGCTGTCACATTACTGCCTACCGTCTTTGAGTCACGGTTCCACTGAAGCTGTTGACCGCGTTCCTGTGTTATTGTCTGTATGAGTCTGTCATTTGACCACCGGGAACTGATAACAGGTCCATCAGCTCACGCGACACGCACCATCTGCTCTTTCAGTAGATCAAACTGACCACGTACGACTGGGCCGATAATCCAATTTGCAACATGACAATACGAATTTTATGTGGTCACGTTTTGTGCTCGTATTCGCGTGATTGCATCACACACACTAGGGAAACAGCTACCAACATTGTGAACAATATTGAATAAGGTGTGTTCGTGCATATGGGGGGATAGTTACTGATGAATACATCTCATTAACGTTCGATTGATTGAGTTACTCTTCGTATGGGGTTCTGCAAATTTCCGACTGTAACCTGAACAAACGCAGAATTACCGGTTCTGTGGCGTTCCCGTTCTTTGTATGCTTACTTCATCATTGCCAACCCCCCTCCCCACTTACCTACCTATGCTCTGTGATTTTTGGTTAACAAACGTAAAAGAGTAAGCCAATTATTCCGATTGTGTAAACCACAATGGATATATTTATTTTCCATTGCTCTTTCGATTGGGAAAATAACGTTTCATCCAGTATGATAACTAAATGTAACTGGTATACTATGTATGATGAAGACAGGCAAAATAGCCGACTAATTCTTTCTTAAGACTATCGTTTCATTTTGTGTGCCGTTTGGTTCACCAATAATTAAAATGGGAATCTTATAAACATACAGTAGAGTCTAATCCACTTCACTGTCACCTAAACATCCATATGGTTACTGGAGAATTCCATTAAATTGAAACCGAAAGCAGATTCGAACGAATGGTCAGTGACGTAACTGTCGTAACATTCATACTGTAAAATGTAACTGGAATACTTGATAGCGAATTGAATTCAGCTCATTTAAGATTGAATGAAATTAACCCAGTCGGAATGGGACCGATGAGACGATAGAAACCTGGTTAAACATAGTCGTTATCAAACATATCAGACAAGTAAGTACGGAAAACACTGATTATTACTGTTATGTAGCTGACAACCAATACGTCCCTGTTTATGACTTGAGTGTTTTGTCCATTAGAAGTGTATTGCACAGGTAAGCTAAGTGATATATTTGTCAGCCTATTTCGTCAAAGACTCCGAGTGGTTATTGAATAGTCTTTTTAGTTTTTGGTATGGACATCATTGGTGTTCGTTCACTAACCACAACTTCTAATGTAGAATAGTAATTTCCTCCAGGATGATCTCTGAGTTTATTGAAGAACTTTTACAAGTACTAGCATTCTTCTTCTGTTTACGATGGTAAGACGTAAGCCATACATTTTACCTCGAAACCTGGATATTTTGACCTAGAAACGAATAACGAAACGACCCAACGTAGTGATGGCGCCATTCTTTTACACAAACCCCACACTATTGCTTCTCAAATTGACCGTGGTATGTTGTGAATGAAACAAGTGATACACGAAATGCTAGCCAAAAGGAGTTGTTATCTTATAGTTGCTTCACATTCCAACCACTCGTAATGTGACCCGAAGTTGCACTGCCCACCTACTGTCCATGTGACCAGGTGAGGATGCGCAGCAGCACTAGGCTGAAGATACCATAATAATCTTGGGTGGCCATGTAATTTTGTCGTGGAGTGGATGTGCTAAGCCAACAACAAACACAAGTGTATGTTAAGTAACTGTCAAAAGCGTAACCACCAGAGTGATCCATACGTAAGCGCGTTAACTGATCAATCATCAAAATCAACGACTAGATCTACTTCAGTGTGACAAATTGAGCTTTTCTCAGTATGTGGTTAAACGCGCTCGAATGTGCCCACTTATTTTGCATCGAGATTGGTCCTATGGTAAACGTATATCAATCGCATTTCATAATGTAGTAACATCACGGCTGAGTAGGGGCAATATCTGTAGGTCTAGCGCAGTTTTTCTTGATGGAAATTCTACTCACCGGCAAGAAATTATTCTGAACAAAAAATGGATGTGGTGATTTCCAGCCTAATTCCAATTTCTATAAAGGCTACTCATGCAATGTGCATAGTACTGTTAAGATCATTCTCTATTTCTATCTATCCTTGTTTAATCTCATCTTAGAATCACCAAGCTTGAAGTGATTGCACTCGAGATCAGATAATCACCGAATGTATGTACAGTTTTTAGCCAGAACGCATAAACCTACGAGACTTTAACAAATCATACGGCGAGGGTCCAGAGTGTTAATGAAACCGACCTAACAGCAGAAGCGCTTAATCATCGGGTATATCGAACCCACAAACACACATTTCCGATAGTAACACTGTTGTATAACAGGCAGTTTCGTTGAGTAGTATACTACTCACAAGTAGTATATTACCCTCGGCGACATTCAGGGACAAAAGGGCAAGCCCCGAACGCCAAGAAGACGATGGACAAGAAGAAACTATCGGAATAATGTATACGTGCTGTGTGAAAACTTCCTCCAAGGCGAATGACAACATAGTGTCCCCGAGTGTATGTGAGTGTACGTCTGCCGTGCGAATGAGTGTACACGTTTGTACTTCAATTTTTGACGTGACCTGTACGGCGGTTTGCGCAATTGACGAACTCACAGGCCAAGGGTCTATTGTGGTCACAACAACACTACATAAGTGGCTCACCAGACTTCCTTTGCTGACATTGGACATGAAAGACAAACACCCTGTCTTCGTAACAGTCGTCCATACATTTGCACTAATTACCTACTTGTTGTACAACAGAAGATGTAGGCCGAACGACGATCAAAAAGCATAATTCAGACTGGCATGGGGCCGGTTTGATCAAATCCACCAAAACCATAACAGTAACATATCTAGCGGATACTGGCCATCGAGTTGGTTTCATTTAGACCTTCCAAACAATCTACAGAGTTCTGGCTAACCACCCAAAATCCGCCATATAACGAACGTCCTGCTATTATGCAATCCGATTGACTGTTCCCAAACTAATATTCGTGAAAGCTCTGTAATTGTCTCATCATTAGCCTCCATTTCTATTTAAGCTTATAATCTTGATCCGGTGATGAAGCGGTAGGTGGAACACCAAATCATTAATCACTGGTGATTCGTTAGGAATTTCCTATCATCACTATCATCATTATTCCTGACTGTAGTCTACGACGACGCGGAGCAATAACTAAGCATACCTATGTAAGATGGGAAAACGAAGAGAGAAGAAACCATGCAACGGCCAGAAAGACAAAAGAATTCACAAAAGTTGCGGTTACAGACTCATCACTGACTGCAACATACTACTAAGTCATAGTGCGTTTCTAATCGGTGAGGTACATGATCGCGAACTCCTCAACCGGGTAAACAGCATCCGACAACCTTGCCCATTTGAACCATTAGAGATTTCATAACCCGCGATCATCACCTGGCCATTTCGTGCCTATCTCCGAGTATTATCAACTATATAATGAACAATGGGCTGTGTCGAAAGCGAGATCAAGTTGTTGAATCATAGAGCAAAAACAAGTAAACACGCATTAGAGACCTTGCCTTTAGTCCACAAACCCAAACGTCATAAATGGAGGTGGTCGATGAATGCACAACGTACTTTCTTTATCCTCGTACATACGTTATCGGTTGACGAGATAACACTGTTCAAGTAAATGGAATGATTAACAGTCTCCAACTGCCTGCTAACAATAACAAATATAAGGCAAGTACCAACCTAAACGCGTAACAAGTCTATACACTTTGAAGGTGCAAACCACATATCGTACAAATAAGTCATATTATTTACTCGTTCCAGCTCGATTTGCATGATTTATTCAGAAGAACTGAGTAAAGTAATGTAGTCCAGGCACTTAACATCAACCAGCTTACTAGCTGACAGTAGCTCCATTTCAAGATTCTCGTAACCTCGAAGGGCTCGTCCATCCTAAAGTAGGAAAGGAAGAAAGAGATCAAACACCAGCGTTGAAGCCACCTAAAGTGAGGAACGCGCAAGATGTCTGTTCACATGCTCACGCTCGATACGCAGATCGGACACAGAACTACTTTAGTGGAGTGACATGATTCACTGAGACTTCTCTGTGATGGAGACAGTCCTGGAGGACATGTTAGGCAACCCTAGGTTAAGAAATGCCAAGGACGTTGGCTGAGAAGTGGAGTACCATAACTTCATTGTCTGCTGCCGGACGTACGTAGGAGCGATGCTTCCGCGACCAGGCAGGAAACCTGCCTGTTCTTCTCTTAGCTAGTTCGGTTTATATTTTAAAACCCAACATACTAAGACAAGTGAAACTGTTGAATGCGACAGAGACAAAGAGGTTGTTACAGGATGTCTTGACACTTGTTAGAAAATGAAAATGACCGTTGATAATCTGCAGCTATGATATACATCTTCAGTCTCTTATATGGGACAGAGGAACGTGGCTAACTAAGACGACAATTTTTCATCAATATCGTTGAAAAGAGTTAGAGTAAGGATGTTGAGACGTGAAACAATTAACAAGGCTCAGGTTAGATTAAACGTTCCTCAAAGTGTTCAGCCCTTCTGTCAAGTCAGCGTGATAGGCTATAAATATTTGAGCCATCTTTCCACATACAGTTACATAAACATCCTATTGACCGTTAGTGCAATCAGGAAACATGGAAAATAACGTGCAGCTCTCCACGGTCAAAAACACATTTTTCGTCCTTTTGATTCGTTCGCACAAATGGACCTCACAGTCCTTATCCAGACTTTTCCTATGCTTTCGTTTCAGTTCACGGCGCTACTCGTCGTATTCGATGTTTTGGGATCAACTGATGTTTGCGCATAAGATCTACTGAACCCATAGAATTCCACTGCTCTCATATCTGCCGTGTTCCTTCTGTACAGAGCTCTTCGCATGAAATTCATACGACGTTTATGATGTCTGCCCAGCGCTCGCCTGGATCATTCCACTGTCGTGACCCGAGTCGTGTACCTGTAAGTGTTATTTGGTAGGCGTCTGGTATATTCTTGTCGCCAAGTATCCAACTGAGGCTGTGAACTGATGAACTTTGAACAAACAATAAAATAAGATATGTAAGAGGAACGGCACAGTTCGTGTCAAGGTGTTTACTCTGAAATGAACTACTATCTTTGAGGCATTGACGCTACCGATGGTTGATGGCGAAATGAATTATTTGTGTCTACAGTTCAGTTACACAGGACCGTCTCCATGTGAAGTATTGCTGTCGTTTGCGCTGGAAGGTGCAATTTGATCGTCATAATCAGTGTATCACCCACGAACATACCAAATAGATAGAGACATGGCAAATCTGACTTACATGTGTCGATCGACCTTGGCCGAAGTGCCAAGTCTGATGGCACACAGGCGACCATTCACCATGATTCATCTCTACAATGTATAGTGCACTCCGCACTCCAGCTGGACTGTAAGATTCGATCTCTTCGTTACCAGAGTCCTTGAGATGGAACCACTGATCCATAGTATTATCTAGTACGAAAGTGACTAAATTACGATACCAGAATCGTGAAGACATGTTTCGAAGACACAGCACACACAGATCCACGCTCAAGAGGGTGCTCCCCAGATCATCTTGTTGACATGTGTTTTCGGAGAATGCGGGGGTTGGAAGCATTAATGCCCTATTAGTTGTCTTAGCTTGGAAATATGAGCATTAGAAGTATGGTTGGGAGAAAGTTATAACGAGTGTGCTGGTTTATCCGAAAATGACAACTCTTGACTTTACCAGGTCGTTCACGTTCCTGAAAGAAGTTAGCTTGATAGGACCCATGTTCAGCCTATGACTCGGATGTCTGATCTGCGTAACAACGAGAGATTGGATTTACATGGGAGTCCTTATTTGGAACTGACCACACAAGAGTCTGACTAACTTGGGATTAGGAGGCTTGCCTAACCCGAAGGCATTTTAAATAAGATAGTGATGTCTGGTTGTGAACAATACTGTGCGCTCCGTCTATATTCGATTTTACATGAAGCTTCTTATTTACATCGGAAGTGTCTTGACTGTGCTGAACAATACACCGGCGACCAAGATCAACGGCTGGACGGTCGGAGTTCTCTTTGTTTGAAGGTACATTTTTCAACTACTTTCTTTCTGATTCAGAAGGTAGCGTTAACTCAACTATGAAAATAGTTATGATGTACGTTCACAGAATCGTGCCTCATCGCTTAAAAACATCTGTATGGTTTGTAACGCAAAATATAACCTTATGAAGACATCTTCCCTTCATCTGGCTACTTCCCATTGGTCAATATGGGATTTGTAAGGCTTTATTGGTATTCTGCTGAATCTTTACTCTTTGTTTACCTTTGTTTCTTAAATTCTTTGAACATATATAGTTATATTGATCTGATGGTTAATTATTGAATACAGTTGCTCATCATGGTTTCTTCTGTGACCCAACGAAAACCTTTTCGGGACATCAAACTGAACGCTTAGATAACCGCTTCGCTACGAAGTACGGTTGCTGTGTGCCAAGAACGCGGATAATACAAGGGTTATTTATTCAAGAAACCAACACATTGGTTAAGCGTTTAAACAGGACCACAAACAAAAACACTCATCTGCATACGGTGCTTGACCCGGACTCTCTCGCTTGCCACGGACGCCAATGCACAGTTTCTTTACGTAGCAAGGACCATTTTGTGTGATGCTGCACTCCGATATTTCTTCCCGTATTTCTTCTGCGGCTATTTCGATGTCAAAATATATGCTCTGGTCCTACTAACTACTGAATAATAGCCGTGTGGGTAGTATATTACGATCGCTCATCCTTACTACACAATGTTCTATAATATTCATTACTGCAATATAACGTTTTGATAGCATTCATTTTCATTTTCAGAAACGTTCACTTTCCTTTTTTATCATTTGTTCTTAATAGTTCTTTTAGGTTTCTCACTCTTATGAGAGACCCCGTAATTTTCATATACCCTACCCAGAGGTTTTCAATAGGGTTGTGAAACGGACCAATGAATGAAAGTCGCGAATTGATAGATGTGATTTTGTGAGTTAAGCGATGTGGGGGGGGGCGACTAAACGTCCCGGTAGAAAATTAGATAAATGATTTTACTATCAGGAAGAAACTGGGGGAAGTCGGTGACTATGTCTTTTCTTTGTCAGATGCCTATCTTCTCTGTAAAAAGCACCCTCCAAACCATCACAAGGCCAAGATGTTAATTTCAGCCACTGAACACCCTCTGATCCCTTCTAAAGTCATGTCAGGAGCACGCTAGGCTAACTTGACTATCGAGACTGGGCCTACTGTTATCATCGAATGTGCTTCTCATTCACGGTCTCTGATGAAGTGAACCTCTGCCGTTTTAACTCTCGTCTGTATGTGTATTTAACATGGCACTGGTAGATGAAAGGAATTGCCGTATCTTTCTATTGGTTATTTGGTTGGATTTCGTGGACCCCTCTTTTATTCCTGTCGGTCTTCTCAAACAGTATCCATAAGTCCTAGGAGAGAAGTCAATTATCGATGTTTGTGATCAATTCAAGTTAGCTGCGGTACTTCTACCACTTCGATGTACACTTGAGATTTTCTTTCTTCAAGCTCCTACAGTGATTAACCACGAGTCATTATTCCGTTGGGTGCGACAGTAAGATGCCCTAGGCTTGGAGAGTCGTTTATTTCTGAATGTCCATTACGTGGTATGTAAAAATACACATGTATGTACATATATCTACATCTGTCAGTAGTAATACCTGATCAGTCACATTTTTTACTGGTTCCCTACAGTGCATTTACACGTTTCGCTTCTCCTGGTGTTGGGATGGTTTTTTTAGTTTCGGCGCATTTTACTCGCGCTATACCATTCAGTAATGTAACTGTACGCTGTACAGCAATGGGTCCACATAAACGGTTTATCTTGAAAAGTCACACCGCTTGTTCATTAAACTGGCATCTCACAGTCCGCAATTAAACACTTCTGAAATCTCATAGCAGGACACGCCTGTGTTCGTTACCAAGTTTCTCATAAGATTGATGAACCGAAATTGGACATCTAGAATGAATGACAAAATCTGAAGGTGAATGCTCAAGGAAACTTGAACAAAGTATGACTCAACGATGTACCCTAATGATAAAACTATAGAACACTACACTTTCTAGTGAAGTGTCCATGCATGCACTTAACTTATGTTGGCTTTGTTAACGTTTTGTACCCTCATAGTCTGTTGCACACAAGCTAAAGCGTACACAGAAGTGCAGTAATCCAATGAGCTCCAGTACAGTCAATTTATGTCTGAAGATCATAAGTTCAGATAAGACGGAGATAGAACAAATGACCTTAACCTCATTATGCGCACGTTACATGAAACTCAGCCTATCGATATCCAATATTTGTTGTTTAGTTGTTTCCCTGATTGGTTATCATAAATATGAACAAAACAGTTGGAAGACAAACATTGGTAGGTGGTAGCATTTCGTATTGGCTCGACACTTCCAGATAATACGGGAAACTTTCAATTTAACGTTTACAGTACTTGGGGAGAGGGTATGAACAAAGAAACCAACAATAAGAAAAACGTACAATCGTATGGTCTAAATGACACTCGTTGCGACTTAGGATCATGGCAACCTCAGATTCACAAATAATTCCTTTTGTACATACAACACAGGTTTGAGCCGGTTTATCGCGACGGCTTCAGCAAATTTTAACATTACGGGTAACAAAATTGTCAACAACACTGGCAAAATGCAGTTAAGACGTATAGAACTAAAAGTTTAAGTTGAACATCACTCATCAATGACTACAGCTTTTGCACTACATTAGACTTTTCAACCAGTCCCATAAGAGAGTAAACACTACAGTCGAGGGTCGCACTTGTTAGAGCCGGTTAGTAGTATATATCTTTGCCACAGTCAGTTTACTGTTGATAAATTCCAGTGACCTGAGCATTAATTGCAAACAAGAATAGCTGAATATTTGTATATGATAAATCAGTCGCGTCTACTGCGAGGTGAATGATGCAGTGACCAACACGGTTACCTCATGAAAGCGTGACCGGAGATCAAATCCGGGTAATCGCAGGTATGTAAATCATTGGTTGCTTCTAACTCCAGTAAAACTCAAGTCGAATGTTTATTTTCGAAAAAGACAGATTGAGAAATCTATTTGAATACGAAGTATGTGTTCACCTTTGAGCGAATTTTGACTCCGTCAACTTAAATCCTGTAATACACAGTTATGAGTGACATCTGTTTTAAACGTAACCCAATGAAGTTTTAGCTAAAACATTCAGGTAGGATTATTAAAACCTTCGGTTCATTCATTTTCTGATAAATTTAACATTTAAAATTCCTTTTAATGTATGATTTGTCCACACTTTTGATCAGGAAAATAAACTTTGTTACCGCTAGATTTTGTGATAATGTTCGTATCTCAATTGTGTTCAAGTCTCGATGAGAAGATTGAATTTACAAAATGAGTTAATTCAACCCTACACAATTGTTATCATTGGGCACACACAATTAGCGCGCAATGTGGCGTAAACAAACCCCGGACTGTTTCTCCCTATCCATTCTGGCGTTCCACAAACACACAGTCAGATGTACCGTTGCTAATCTCCCAGAGTATCGGTATTATCCACACCGCCCAACCTTTGTCCCGAAGCCAGCTTTGCCACCTACGACCTCAACAATGTGTGTGCGTGCGTGCTATTCTGTGGTTAACCGTCTAATGAACTCACAAGTGCGATAGATACAAGTGCTCTTCAGATTGCATTTCAATGGATTACTCGTAAACACCCCCATCTTGGTTTTTGAATTCTCTAACCTAACCTCACCACCACAGCTACCGAGTTGTTCTGAAGCGCCTTCTGACCAGGACAATTGTATGGATGCGTCTGTTTGACTGTGTTTCTTATGCATGTATATACGCAAGTATGTCGCCTCCGTATGTCTCGTTGTTTATCTGACCAGTGTAGATTGAAGCCTTTGTTATCATACTGGCTGCACAAAAGCCGAATAGATACAAGCCGGGTGCACGTGTGTACAAGTTGAAAACGACGCTTAGACCTACTTGCTTTGGTGCGTTTCAAAATAAACTTGTACTGCAATTGCTGGGCTGGTGTGTGTGTGTGTGTATCTGTACCAAAATCGGTCATTAACCACAGGTGTGTAATGGACGCCGTTCAATTCAATTAAATCATACTATTTTGACAGTCTATGAGAAGCACTGAAATTGTTCCCATAGGTTTTAAACGTTTTCACAGATAGCCCATTATCACAGTGAGTAAGGCGGTCTACAATCGATCACCATTGGTGCGAAAATTCTAGTATCCTTTCTATAGCCAAATGGACGAATTGAATTCTGATCGTGGTTGTAAATGTAGAAGCGACAGTTCGGTCGTATTCAGCAGTTGGTCAGTGAAACACTGGAATTCAAGTCTCAACTAGGACAAGAATGCATTCTACCAATCTGGCCTCTTAACATGATTACAACTCAAATTCTTAACATTTTTTCAATTTTCGACCAGCCCACAGATCTGTTTAATCTGTGATAAAAAAAACCATTAACTGTGAGTAAAATGATCATCTTTCCCTACTAGTTGATACTGGTTGCACTAGTCTCTGTTCTTCTCTCTCTCTGTATGTCTAACAACAGTGGTTTACTGCATCCATGAGACATCCCAATTGCTTCATATGTTGTACAGTCCGTATAAATCTTCTATTTACAAGCTGTGGTCTTAATAACGGCAGTCGGGTGGATAAGAACCTCAAGTCGTACTTCATAGAGCTGCCAAAACGATTCCCGTTCGGACTATCTCTACTTAACGAATCAAAACAAAAGTGGGACTAGTCGTGAACTGCCTGTTTCAGGGTAAACATCTTATACAAGTATAACCACAAGGCCACAAGGCCGTAGACAATGAACACTATCAAGCCGAGGTGAACTGCATTCCACCAGGATCTGGACCAGTTGAACATCAGAGGAGACAAGTTTCTGTCATACTACTATTTAGGTTTGTTACACTGGACACGTATTGAACAGTCATACTGGAGCGTACGTAGCGCACAGCTGTAATGAAGACGAACAAGCGCATTATACTACTCACGTCACTAATCAGTAGTGGAACATGAGCACGCATTTGGATATTGAAGTAACGGGAAGGGAATGCAAGAAAAAAACATTGGAGTGCACGTTGGCATATGACTATATTTTCTGTACATGAACTAGGCATAGACAACCGCTACTTCCTTGGATAATGTTACATACAGATGAGTGTGTTTGTTTGTTGTGGTCTTGTAGTGTACACACCTGAATAAACCATCCTTGTACTATCCGCGTTCTTGGCTCATTACACACTTTTAGCGTCCTTCATTAGGTACTTTATTCACTGGGCCGATGGACATGAAGATATTCGTACCCATCCCAGCGATCTATTTTACTATATCGACTATCAACTGCCGGTGTGGAAAGCAGAATAAGTAAAGGATTTAACTTACCCTTCTCAGTTTGAGTATAGAAGTTAGAGTATTCAGTCGCCTCGCATCAAAATAACCCGTGGTTCACTTGTCTACATTACTTGGGTACATGGCTTTCTGTACCATGTTCAACGTTTTGTTGTCCTTACAAATCTTGTTTAATTTTTAGATGACAACGCTCCTCGACGGTGTAAACCTGGGATGTATGCATCCCAGACTGTTGTCATTATGTAACGAAAATGAGTCTAATAATGCACATTCTTTATTGTCCAACGCACTAGTTACCATGCCATGCGCGCATTCGCCCTTATGCTCAGAAGTCCAGCCTACAACACCCCCACACCCCGGTTTCTGCTCACACGACGTGTACACCTCTACCCGGTTTGTGTGTGATCGACGCATTCTATCGGGATACCACCCGTCTGACATTCTCTCACCGTTGGTCCCATCTCGTTGAACGAGAGCTCGTCCGGTTGCACGAGTTGTCCGCAATCTATCCACCGTGGGCTTTGACCGTATTCGACGAACGTGTCGAGATATTCCTCCGACTACTGGAATAATTGTGCCCCCGATTTGGTCGTCCATCCTATCTCGCCTGCCATATGTTGTCCGTTGGTCCGATTCAGTTGAGCGATGGCTCATCCTGTCGCCCACGCTGTCCCCGATCGGTTCACTGTACACTTTTGGACGTGTCTTTCCGCGTTGAGGTATTCCGCTTTGTGTTGGTATATACTCGCACCTCGGTTTGGTAATCCACCACAATCAATTTTCAGTCGGTATGTTGGCATGGAGGCCAGCTGTGACGGGTGGGTCCAATACACAAATTGAGTTTTATGCCGTTTCACATTTTTTTCTTATTTAAGACACAGCGACGCTATATCTATACTTTATGATATGGTCATGTAATTGAATACATCAATCAAACTGGACCTCGGTTATACTCGACCAACTTTGAATGTCACTATGCACAAAGCAGATATATTCCGTACACTCTTCAGAAAAATAATGGACGGACTGACTTCCAGCATTTAGGTACGGTAAGGCAGTTCACACTGGTAGACCAAACAAATAGAGACAGTGTGTATCGATCAGCCGGCTCAAGCCCGTCATTAAAAGGCTTTGGTAATCAACTTGCTGTAGTTTTGTATATGTGAACACAATACGCGTTATCGACTGGATTGAAGCGTCAACGAAGGAGTTCACTATTATTCGATGAACTTAACAAATCGCCCAACATAGTAGTCGAGAGCGTCAAGCCAACAACCAGAACAAACATACAGTAAGATACTAACAGTTCATTTAGATGTTCAATCATGGGCGTAAAACATTAGATTATATAAAACATGCGGGTAGCCCTGAAATGGAACATGAAAATCGGACATAGTTTAGGCACACTCATAGTCCATGCATTAGTTTGAGCACGAATAGCTTTCGATAAATAGGAAATGTAAATCAGTTAGTGGTTGCTCTGAATCGAGCGGTGTTCATTCACTGAGAACCTGCAGTTTAACCGTTCATCGCCTGCATACAGCTTCGTTCAACATGATGAACAGTGCCAGCTTAATGGTCTCCGGTGACGTCGCACATGGCAGAGATGACTATTCGTTCCAGGGTCCGCATTCTCCACTGTTGTTGACTCAACACATCATGAGTCCCTGTTTACTCTCATCTCGTGATGCACCTGTGGTTGGCTATATACACTTGCTCTCACCATGCTCCAGACTTTGTGAGTCGCAGAGAGTGGATAGGGAGCCAGTTGTAAACGTTGTCCTCCATTATATAACTTCCCGACAAGCACACTTCCCAGATCAGTGTGATACGGTGCGTTGTCGCATATCAACACAGTGTTTGACGTAAGTGTACTGATCTTAACCTGATCTAGCAGAGTTCGCAGCTACGCTTTGCAACAGCTGTGTTTTTATGCCACCTTGCTCGTCGTATAACTTACTATCGACCTTGATGTTGTAGCTTCAACCAAATGTACATTACGACGTCGGTTAGTTGTTAGAGAGGCGCGTGCCCTCGTTGCTTTTAATGAACGCCCCACTGACATCATACCGCTCAAGTTGAAATAAGTCCCATCAGTCTAGCAAACAGTACTGAAGTTGCATAACACTACGTCAGTCGACATCCAACCAATCGCCGAAATCGATAATTAGCATTTGAAATCATGCAAACTCATTTGACACAGTTTTCTGACAGTTATATACCGACTGTTCAAGTATCGACTGATCGTTATCCTCGACAAAACCATTTTGCACTTAGCTTTGACGCGATCTCAAAAATTGCAGTGTCATCGTTGAGTATGCGAAAGTCCATTTCAGCAACACATTAGTCTCAGATTGCGTTACTACTTTGCCTCCGTATCCTTTGTGAAGCTGAGCTTATACCTGAAGCAATCCACATGAGACCGCTTGCAATTGATAGTGTGCCTGATTCTGTACGGAAGAGCAACCACGCGCCAATCGTCGCCCCTTTCGAATGCTTCGATGATACACCTACGTGGTTCGGGACTGATGCGAGCTTATTTGTGTTTGCCAGTCATGTATGCTATAGAAATAAGGGAAATGTTCTCACAAATTGGTTCACTTTCACGTTACAGCTCGAAGTCTACCACGATCTCAACACTCACTCCCAGTGGACATGAGATCCACAGACAATCCTAACTACTCATGACCTTTACCGGTCAAAGGAACCAATACTGTGGTGGATTATCAAACAGGGGTGCGAGTATATACCAACACAAGGCGGAAGATTTCAACGCGGAGAGGCACGTCCAAAAGTGCACAACGAACCGATCGGGGACGGCGTGGGCGACAGGATGAGCTATCGCTCAACTGGATCGGACCAACGGACGAGATATAACGGGCGAAACGGGATGGACGATCAAATTGTGGGCGCAATTATTTCAGCAGTCGAAGGAATATCCCGACACCATCGTCGAATACAGTCAAAGCCCACAGTGGATAGATTGCGGCAAATTCGAGCAACCGGACGAGCTCTCGTTCAACGAGATGGGACCAACGGTGGGAGAATGGCAGACGGGTGGTATCCCGATAGAATGCGTCGATAAAACACAAACCGGGTAGAGGTGTACACGTCGTGTGAGCAGAAACCGGGGTGTGGGGGTGTTGTAGGCTGGACTTCTGAGCATAAGGGCGAATGCGCGCATGGCATGGTAACTATACCTTTTTACATATCTGTTTCCATTTTAGGCACAAAATTTTCCATTTCATG
>LUCH01003531.1:27430-41363 GCA_013368495.1 Paragonimus heterotremus
ACTTACTTACTTACTTACTTACTTACTTAATTACTTACTTACTCAATTACTTACTTACTTACGTACTTACTTACTTACTTTTACACTTATTTTCACGCTTACTTTTACAAGTCGGTCGCCCGGCTGGTTCAGAAATTACTTACGCTTGCTTCCTTATGGACACGACTACTCAAGATCCAGCTCACCGACAGACGTTGCGAGTAAACCATGCTCAGCTTGAGGAAACAATAGAAGTCCAGAATCAACGGTCCTCTTTGACCCTCCTTCGCGCGAGAGGAAAAAGATCAGATTTTCTCAGATTCTGTCTACACAATTAACGCCGAAATTCCCTACGATAATCTTGCAAAACACTGCCTTATTTGCCTAACACCATATTTGGACTCTAATTCTGCGCACAGTATTTCAGAGTTCTGATGAATAGTAGGGGGTTTCGGTTTTCATACAGATTAAACATCACCAAAAACTGACCGCAGCTGTCACATTCCCATAGACTTCCCAATCGGCCCCTTTCTCAAAGAAGCACTGGACGCGAGTTTTGTTCCCATTAGAGCTTGACCATTACTCACAAGCCAGAGTGGTTGGGCGTTCACACGTGATAATCCGATTGTGCCCAATGTGAGGTCGATGGCGCATGGTCGTGGTTGCCTCATGATAAGCGTGGCCGGAGTCTGAGTCCCGGCAGTGGCAAGGGTATGCACTACCAACGAGCTCTAATAAGAGCGAAACTCGAGTCCAGTGTTTCTTTTCGAAGTGAGCCGACTGGAAAATTTATGAGAATGCGACAGCTGAGATCAGTTGTGGGTGGTGTTCATTCTTTATTTCGGATTTAGTCCCATGTGTGTTTTACGACGCAGCAATGTCATCTCCAATCTTAATGTCTCGTAAGCTTTCTTCCACGCATACAGCGGTCTACTTTCTTCCCTGGCCGCCTCTGGACACCTCTAAGATACATTGATGCTTCCCGTTGTAAGCGCTTCCAAACTCCACTCTACCTGCCCTCTAGCTCGTTACCAGGGGACCTGGCCAACCCTAGCTCTATCTTAGCAAGCAGCTGACTAAACCTGTCTACATTCCAGGGTAGCCGCCACACATCTGGCAACCTCTCAACTGTACTCAGAATTTCCTGCAAGCTTATGCTTTCTGGATCTCTTACAAACTTCACATCATCAACAAAGATGTGGTGGGAACCTTTCGGATTTTCAATGAGACCACCGATGAACGTTGAAAACAATAGGAGTCCAGGTAGTGATCGCTGAAGTATCTCACTAACCACCTCACCTTGTTTGGATTGTTTCCGCGCTACCTCTCGGTAGGAGATACGTTTCCTCAAGGTGTCCTTTGCCCATTCCAGCAGACTTGAAGAAAGGTCACTAGTCTACCCTGTGGTGATTGGCAATTGATGGTTCACCGAGTGGAATAGGTCTCCGGAGTTCAAGTAACAAACCTCGACCTCCTACCTGTACCCACCCTTTGTGTTGCCCGACGGAGGAAGCAAACCAATTTGGTGAGACAAGAACTACGCCGCACGGGCTCACGTTGGCCTACAAAGAGAGGCCTATTCTCTGTAAGATGCCCCACAATCTTTTCCTCAACAGTTCTTCCCAGCAGTTTGACGACAACTGATGTGGGACTCACTGGTCGGCAGTTTTTCACTCCGTTTTTCTTACTCCTCTTATGGATGGGCACAACGGGTACCTTCCTCCAGTCGTCCAAGTTATTGGCCTTTTGAAGAGTAAGATTAAACAATAGATTGAGTGGCTCCTGTAAAATATCACACAGAGGTATTCGTACCGCTGAATAGATGCATTCTGGCCCCATCGCTTTATTCACATCTAGTTTATTCAGTCTAGCCTCAACCTCTTCTTCTCTTATTTAAGTGTCCTCCATCACGGGTTCTCGTGCAAACGCTGTGCTCAGTCTAGCTGCGGTAGTCCCAGAGTCCGGGATGTGTGCAAATTGCAAAACTGGCGGAAGACCTTGCTTCTTGCAGCAGTGATTCGATGGTCTTGTCCGCTATACCAACAACCCTACTGAGCCTTACCCTCATGGCTATTTCCGGCGTGACGTAGCAGAAGAATGCCTTGGTTTCCTGCGGTGACTATTCGTTAGATTGTTTTCAAATGTTCTCAAACATTTATTTCACATTTCATAGTACGCCTTCCCGGCCATCTGGTATTGACATATCCTGATGTGTCTCATGGACTGTTCACAAGTCACTCAACCCTTTGATTGTGACATACCTACTCGCCTCTTAGTGACGCTGAGAAGTTTTTATCTCTCTGTGGACTAGAAAAAGAGCTTCCATAAACGCACGAGATCAGCAACTTCGTTTTACAATCTGTTATGGAACGGATCAGTGGGTGAATATTTTCCACATATTGCTCCACTTTTTGGCGCTGCCCATAATGTCGGGCTATCAACGACGGAATAACCCCACCCATTCTACCGCCTTGCCTGTCTATCCCGCGGACCGCATACCCAGGGTCCAAACATTATCCACAGACGTGGCCCCTCGTAACCCGGTCTAACTTAATGCAACGGAATCCTCCACTAATGATTTTCCTGAGTGTTCACTCAACTTATTGCTCAGGCTATCAGCATTGTTGTACAGGATCCTGGGGTACTGCCCACAACCAACTCTCGTTTCAAGTCATTTGAATCGAGGACAGCCGATGGCTCAGACATAAGGCCTGAGCAACCCTGATTTGCAGGATGTCCTCTACATCTTCCTGGCTTCAGGCTGGATGAATCGTCCTGCGTACCTTAGGAAGCCTTCACAGTGGGGGTAAAACATCAGTTTGAATCCATCATCTTGTTATACAGGCAGTCGTGTTGACTGCAAACGAAGTCTCAAACTTTTAATGCGCTTATCTGCCCCAATCGAAGGTTCAGTACCACTGGGATGGCCAGTATCCAGCCATTCCGCCCAGTCACCTGGTTTCCCTGTTACTCGACCATGAGTAGTTGTGCACAACTGACCTGCTACCACTAGGATATTACCTCGTTGCTTGGGGTCAGCAAACTCAGCCAAGATGAGCCTAAGACTATATGTATTCGCCTACCACTCGCTCGACATGATTGCTAGCTTAATTGCCATGTTTCGAAATGTTTACTTGCCGTGAGGGACTCGCCAAGAAAAATCTCATTGCTCTCTCTCCAGATCTACCGCCTTTTTTTTAGCGAGCACCGGAATGCCTTTGATGGCAACATCTCTGGTTCCGCCAAGGCCCAAATCCAAGACCCGAGCAGGCCTCGACCGGAAGCTCCATTTGCTCACAAATCCCGTCCACTCTTCGCACTTGACTTCAACTCTCGAACGAATATCTTTTACTGGATACTAATTTCCGAAGTTCCTTCCTCCCTTTCCTTACATTCCCTTGGACCGGCTACTGGTTGCCCACTACATTTTTCCTTCATCCGTTCTCTCCATCCATTGGCTTTGTCCTCGTTTGCCACCATCACTATTCTAGAGGTCACCCCGCTAGTACCTGGGTCAAGTAGTTCATATCAAACACTGACAGCCGTTTCATTTTCTAACTCGGTGGCAAAAACTGTCGAGTGGTTATGCTTTGTACCCGACTCCTTTCCATCCACCTGAGCTTTCACCCCGTAGGAAACTTCCTCATTGACAAAGCAGCCATTCGGCATATTAAACTCAACTCCTCTGTACCGCCTGAGCACAACATTGAAGACAACACGTGACGCGCTGTCGCGAAGACCTGATTTTGGTCCACTGCACTGCGCGTAGTAGTAGCACAATCCAGGAGTTGGCCGATGCACGGCTCACAAGCGTATAATATTTCTCTGTGAACCACAAGCAGTTTATAAGTCCACCTTGAGAACAAGCTACTCCGACGGTGGCATCACTTTGCACATACACCACACCGAATACTCTCGACACCTACCCTTGAATAAAATTTGTAATTGCCACAACTGCTTCCTCTCTGGCTGGTCAGTTGGAAACCTTTCCTTGGACTCATACAAGGAATTTCCATCGAATTCCACTGCCCAAATATTAGGCGAAGAACGTGGCGGACAAAAATGAGTGACTCCATCGGAAGGGACAAAGCCAAGTGTGCTAGCCTATGTGCAGCTCACTCGGACAGTAGTTCGTCACACGGCACTTTTGATAACTTCTCGTGTCGTTTTCTGGTGACTACACGTGACTTCTTGGGTCTTCTAGTTAGAATTCTGCCCTTGCTCAGTCGACTTCCGGTAGGGAAAGCTGACAAAGTCAATAGTGTGTAAATATTTAGAACGGAAATGACAAGGGATTACGGAGATTAGTGATTGGGTCAAAAACGTCAGTTTCCCGCGGATGAGCAATCCAGTAATAGATATCTTTAATTTGCAGTGGAACAGATGTGTGAACTACAATAATTCTCCACGCAAAAATAACGAGTGAAGTAAAGGGCTGGACTCACCAAAGATTGACAATGTTCGTGAGGCGTCCAATGACGCTGGAAAGTTTTCGGATTGTTTCAAGCGTAGCTGAGGATGCGAAGTAACCGAGCTGAGAGTTAATCCAATTAATAGGATGTTTTAAATTGGCGTTGTAGAAAGAACCAGCAAGCGCGTGTAGCAGAGTTTATTCGAAAACTTGTTGTGTTCTTGTTTTTACTCAGGTCAGACAAAAATTTGTAATGTGCTTTGATGCAGCAGTTACGCAATGTTGGCAGAATGAAGCACAAACTAATGAAATCTTTACACATTCACTTCGGGAATTAAAACTTTGCACTAAAGTCGTATTTTTGCTCATTTCAGTTGAGTTCAGGACTTAGCGGCTGATGTCAGAACCATCCAGCTTGTTGCATACGCAGCTCGTTTGATCTCCAAATGCCAAAACAGTTTGGAATGACGAAGTCTCTGCTTCAAGCTTTGCAGTGAAAAACGTTCCATCGCGCTGCAGCGTGCAGAGGCTACAGATAGTGGCATTCTGAGATAATATGAAACCGGCCTCATCACCACATCGAGCTCCTGGAAAACCACCTGATTTTTTAACCTAGCGGGGAGAAACAACTTCCAAATCGGATAGAATCGGAGGGTCATGAACATGAAAGGATCTAACAGACAACAGAATATCAACGAAAGGAAAATAATGCCAGCTAAAAGATAGAACGAGAAAAGTGAGGACGATAACTTTTTCCACTAGACAGAAGAAAGCACTATCTACCATGGCTCGTGGTCGCTCGAAATCTCAAAATGCACCTGCAGCAATAATAAAAAATAATATATTCGCCTCGTATCAGCTGCCAAGACTCTTGCTGCTTCTCATTATGAGCGGAACTTCAATAATTTCCAACATTTTCCCATGCAACATCTGAAAAGTCGCTCGCCAACAGTGGTCCACTCTCAGTTCAAAGTCAGCCACTGTGCCAGCCTCCTCTACCTCCGTAGGTAATCTGTTCCGTGTGTGCACACTTTTGTTGGCAAAGAAGTTTGCTGTCGGTGAGTTTTGAGCTCTGGCTTGCAATAGAAGGAAATTGTGACCTCTCAGCTGCACACTCTTGTAGTTTCCCGAAATTTCCACCCCTCAAAGATACAAGAATCCCTTTGGCATTCGTGACATCTCAGTCAAGTTGCTCCGGGTTGTACGCCTGCTCAGCGAGAAGTGATCTAAGACTTCAGGTCGTTCTTCCCAATCAATCGCCCTCGATTTCTTGGAACAACCTCGTACACCTCCCTTAAACACGATGTTGAGCTCTCTCCGGTTTCACAAGAAGACACGCTACGCCTGTAACGTATATTCTAAGTGCGTCCCTACGTACACTTTATACGGCAGCACAAATACCCTTTTCCTTTCACTGGCAACCACTCTTCTCAGCTACAACTGCGTTTCATTTGACCCTTTCCGGTCTTTACGAATTATCTGTCCGCTTTGAAATCAACTGTTGTTTGAACTCCGAACTCCCGTATGACCACTCTTATTTTTAGCGGAATATGACTGGTTTGAGTCTCCGGCCATCTTGTGTAGTTTCTTGCCTCTTCTTCAATAAATGTCTGCATTTGGGTACATTGGGTGGTAGCTTCCAATCGGTGGATTGTATGTACAGCCTATCCAGACCCACCCGAAAGGCTTGTCCGGATGGCTTTCTTACCATTTTTAGGTCAGCCGCGAACAAGCACTATGGATAGCTTAAAGCTGATGTCGACACATTTGTAAGCGTCAAACACATCAGCAGATTTGCAACCGATGCATGTGGGACCTGACTGCATGCATGTCTCTGAGTGGATCTGTCCCGTTTTACTTCCACTTAGAACTTGCGATCCATCAGAAACTCCCTGATCCAATTAAGCGGCCTTGGAGCAGTGACACGATCTCAGTTCAAGAAGTAGCCGATGATTCACTTAAGCAAAGGCCTTCTGGAAATCAGAGTAACAGACTTCAGCACTCTCCCCCTAGCCTTTTCCCCTAGTTTGGTCACCGTTAAAGGCTGAAGCCCTTTCGCGCTTCACATACGAAGGCGGGCCCTGCTTTTGACCCGATTCCCAGACTTCTGCCGACAAAAAAATTGTGTCCGAGTCCCTGAAAATCTTTATGATTTAGTGCCCCCGGGGGTCTGGCAGTCGGCGGAGCCAAGCGCTGGTTGAGTGGCGGCTGGACGAAACTCATTTCATGCCACCGCCTTCCCAATCAGTCGTCTTCAATGGTGTTTTGCACTTTCGGTTTTGAGACGGCTTGAACGATCAGCAATTTTGGGTTTAGTTTCTTTCTGCGTTCATACTACTTCTATCAAATCTCCCCTCTTCCAATCCGACTATGTCATCTGGTGCAAAACCTACTTCACCTATTGAGCAGATCTCGATTCCCTCAGCGACAGCCAGGACTCTGCTCTCCTGTCAAAGGTTTACAAATCCTACCAAGATGTGCTTCAATGATCAAATTCTCCCTCCGTCAGCTCAACATGAGCAACATTTTTAACGACACGTGCCCCGTGATATCAAACTCACTTAGCAGGTCTACCATGTTGTATCGCATGGCACTTCCTCGTTGGGCCCCTTCTCTCATGTACGTTTTTGCAACTATACGTTTGACGAGGGTTCTGCTTCCACACAAAGCCGACGCCTTGACTCTCTCGCATTGCCTCGCACCCCTTTAATAATTGCCGTCAGATCACGTAGTATTTTCCGGATTTCTGAGTTTTATGTGAGTTCTAATTTTTGTGACGCCGCTGTCTGTCCCCTTGTCACTTCTGGCCAGCGTACAGATTACCTTAAATTTTTGCTTCGCGGGGATTTGTACGGACTTCCTGTCACCCTTCCTCTTTGTTTACGTTCACGGTGTTCAGTTTTGGTGGTCTTCTGATCCGATTAGTCACGATTTTGCCGATTCCTGCTTGCACATTATTTGGAGTTTGTCTATTACCTTCTCAACTCGAGTTATAAATTCATGTTACTCTCGATCACCGCTGAACCTGATCGATGGACTAACAACGTCAAAAACTTGGATATGCAGACAATTCGGTTCCTTGTATCACCTCCTAAATCCAAGCGCGCTTATATTGTTCATGGTAGCCTCAATCTCACGGGTCCACTCCGGGCCGAACCATCAAGGCGAGCACGCTCGGAAGAGGTGACTAGCTGGCTGCGCTTCTGATGGTACTGGCATTCGCAAACAACACAGCAAATGCCCTTATTGCTCACCTCTGTGCTACACTGCTTATTTCAATACGGGTACCGATCCCATGGACTTCCGGACCTTACATTTCGAGTCATAGTTGACAGGACCTACGTTCTTTACCATGAGTATGACGATGTGTGGCAGTGTGTACAATATATATACATACACCATACTGACCGACCCCATACCGAATGGCCAGGTGTTATGAATGTACTTATGCACATAGGCGATTACGACTTAGAATTTTCTGGAAACAGGATGGGGTAAAAATCTAACATACGCAACAACAAACGGCTGCTCTTTGATTGTCTTCGCTAACCGCCATAGAGCTTTGTCCAAAACCTGCTTTTTACCACCAAAATATGAATGTCGGCGACGAGACTCGTCCGATACTTTTAAAAAATTCCCTTCATTTCCTGGAGATTATCAAATTTCTTCGCATGGCCGAATCTTTTCGATGAACTGCGGAAATGATAGAAAGGTTGTGAATCCTGCTATAGCAGCAGTAGCGTTCGCAGTGAGCAACGCTTACAAAAATGTCGCTCCAGCACTCCAGGATCAACATCGAAACAATGCAGCTCATCGGATCTGCTAAGGAATACCACTGTGAGGGTCTGAGATTTGTACCATTGGGAAGCCAAACAAATTAATGTAGTTTGACTAAACTAATTTTCATTTTCACTTTCTGTTTGGAAATTTTCATATACCTAAATATTTGTTCGAAAGTGTGAGGTTAACTAGAGGTGTTCAGTGCACTCGACACACGTTAAGCGCTTACCTGCCGTTCCGTTGTATTGTCGGTTCGTCCGATTTTTCCGTGGCTCGCACGTCTGTCGGCAATATACTCTTTATTCACGCGTTGCATTATTTCCACCCGGCCGTTTCCAGTAAGCTTGATCCTGTGAATGCGATGTGCTCAGATCGACGCAATATGTTTAATTTTCTCTCCGATGACAAGTTTGTCGTCTATAATACAGAATGATTTTTACGAGTGGGTCAGCCGCAGCTGTGGGTAACTTTTCTTATATTCCGAAGCTTCCAGTCCATGCTTGCCGAACCAGAAGAATGGTAAATCCTCTTTACACGAAAAGTTCACGGAATTCGTTGACATTCCAGTTGTGTCAGAGGTTACGGGCTTTGTTTGATCTTACAGTACCACGTTTGCATCGTTCATCACGGATAGCTTACTTATGAATGATGGAGCACCGTGACGGCAGGAATCTTGTACTGTTGGCGCGTGCTCAGAAAGAACTAAATGGAACCGAACGATCATCAGTAGGAAGTGAAAAGTAACAAAATACAGCACAAACAACATAGAGGAGTGCAATATCTCACGGACCGCCCAGAAGAGTACTCACGAATCCTTTCAATATCAAATGGGAAACGTCGCAGCCCATTTTAAGACCAACTACAACCCGAGTTCAACCTTGTGAGTCGTGTTCACTGGCCGCTTACCTGTTGATATTTGTTGAATGACATACTGCGTGGGAAACAACCGAAGTTCTGAGAAACCTCCTGATTGATGTCAGAAATATTCGCTCAGATTTAGGTAACATTATTCCTTAAATCCACTTCGGACCCGGAGGTGTCCCAACGGCAGCTATCAGGCAAGGGGGTGAAGGTGCGTCTATCCGTTTACTTGATTTTTTCACGCTATCGCTCTTATCCAGCGCCTTCTCTCCCCAGTGGAAAAGTCAGTCTTTTTGCCTCGCTACAAAATGGTTTAGGACAGGACGTTTAGCAACTATCGTCCGATCACCAGCTCGTCAGTCTGCCAACGTATGTTTGAAAGGACAAAGGAAACGCTTTTTGTCAAGTTCTTGTGTTCACAAGACCTTATAAACCTTTCGCCACACGATTTCTTCAGCGAGCTTTCTTGTATGACATATCAGTGGGAATTATCGAACCACAAACCGGTGTCCGCTGAGGTGGGAAATGAGGTCATTATCATACTCTTCGACATGTGCGCGGTTTATGTTCGTGTGCCCCATGAACGCATCCCTTGGCATCCCTTGGCATCCCTTGGCATCCCTTGGCATACAAAATCCATCGTAAAGCTGGCCTTATTCATATCTTGAAGGCTGAACCCAAACAGTCAAATCAAGAGATCACCGACCAAAACTAAAGCCGGTGACCACCGTGGTGATCCAAGGGGGCGTTCTGGGACTGTTGCTTTTCCCAATGGAGATAAGTGACGAATGCGATGGAGTTAAAATGGCTATCCCCTTCCTGTTTGCTGACCATACCAAAATCTCCCGCACATTTCACCATCCCTGCAACATCGCTCTCTGTCCACAAAATATACGACAAGGGGGAAGGTTGTGGTGAAAATCTATTCGATTCACCGCTTATCCAAACCCTGACACAATAGGAGTTATAACAAAGAACCAATCCAAACGTCGCGTTGAAGATACTACACCAGGATTGGACAAACAGTCTCAATGTTACGCCTTTTGTGATTCGCTTATTTCTCTGTTCCCCATTACACCAATTAACGTTCAGTTTGTGACTTTGTATGTGCTAATACGATCAACCATTTGGTGACTATGATTTCTTTAATACTGTTGTACATCCATAAATTCGGCTTCTTGTCTCATGAATACGAACTGCTTACCGCAACTAGTACGAGGTCTTCTCCTCATTACTTGCGTGGGAGGTTTCAATCCGAGTACGATTTCTAGGGCTATTCGAAGTCCCTAATTCCGAGTATTACACTAGCATCACTGCAATCGTGGTGCAAAACATTGCTGATGACGTTCCCAGCAAACAAGTCGAACATTATCACTCGTGGTTTCAAATATCCAATGGTTCTGTTTCGCTAGATAATCACAATACTGATGTTGTCTTTACCGTCTGAGATCCAGGAAAACGGTATTCCAACTCCTTCGGTTTCCTGGAACAAGTGTGCTTTCTGGTAACGAAAGCCGAAAGAGTAATAGGCTGTATCAAAAAGACATTAAGCCCATTCTCCAAGAGGCCGGTTGTTTAAGACATGTGTGCTCAACCTCCGCTTGAGTATTACGCCTATGTTACCGCCATCTGCACAAATCTGATGGGCTCATGTAGGAAAATCTCCAACGAGATATCACCAATAGCTTACTAACTCACTTATAGAGAACGCCGTGAAACACATGGTGTTTATTCAATTCGGTTACCAAGACTACAGGTGAGCCCTACACATCTGTATAAACTGATACGTTTGGACGCCACCACTGCCGCGCTTGCCGTTTATTCTCAACGCAGTTCTCCATGTTGTGTAAGAAATGGGGGCTCCACTCTACCAGCCCTGCTAGTTCGGGAAAGGATGCGCGCTAATTCTTTTATTACGAAATATCCTTATTTGGAAGAGATCCACTTGCGAAAAGTTTGGACTTCAGCTGGACTCAAACCAGCGACAGGAACAACATGCACAAACGCGGCAAATGCTCTACCAGATGAGCTACGAAGCCACGTCGGAAGCTCAGAAATTTTACGTTTGGACCTAATTACCTACTCGACCAACGGTGTCATATGGAATCCATCAAATGATCTAGCCGATTGACTGCCCAGGCAGGATTTCTCGATCAGTTCACGCTGAAATCCACCAACGCCACCAATGGGTGGGTAATTATGTTCAAATGTAAAATTTCTGGGCTTCCGACGTGGCTTCGTAGCTCAACTGGTCAAGCATTTACCGCGTGTGGGCATGTTGTTTCTGTCGCTGGTTTAAGTCCAGCTGAAGTCCAGATTTTTCGCAAGTAGATCTCCTCCATGTTATGAAATCTACCAAACTACTTAATTAAATAATCACGTATTCAGAATAAACTTCCGGATGAAATGAGAGCCAGTAACAACGTTCAGTCTTTTAGGAACGGCTTGGACAGATAACTTACGCCATCAAACACAGTGCCTGTGTACAGACTCTGTGTGTCCTCTGATGACTTTTGTGTGTGGCTCGGTAAACATTTAGTGGTCATTTGCATATGACGTACATACCGTCCCGGTTATCAGGATCCTCCCGAAAACAGCATGTCTGATACATTTTATTTTGTCCATACCGTTTACTCATAAACCATCCATCATTTGATCCGTTACATAGTCACGAAACCGATGGAAAATCAACATCATTCTAATCATGTGCGCACGCACCACCTAAATTGTTGGAAAATGTAAGATTGGGACTTATATGAAATGTGACGTTCTACTTAGAAAATTCACATAGAAAAAACAGGTTTACGATCTACCTATACAATCTCCCGCACATATGTGTCCACTTGTATTAATCTATATACACTAGTAACCATCCAGTCTATAGTTAAAACCTCGATTCGCATCTTGTGCTGCCTTCCCTGCTTCAAACCCTCTTTGTTGAACACCCAACAACCATTTGTGTTGCGAACTTTGGATTTTAGCTTAAACATCTGCCTTATACAGCAAACCGACGTCAGAACTCCGTACGACGTTTTGAGTATCACGTGATAACCATTTTAGTAGTAGCCGCTGATTACCGAACTATCGTGAGATACTACAACTGCCTGCCTATATTATATATCCTATAAGAAGACACGAAAATATTAATATCACATAAAATGCTTGTGAAAAAGTACACACAATGTCACTTGTTATATTCCACGTGATCATCCATATTTTCCCATGTGGCACGTGCAACGGCGTTCTTTTTCTTACTTCCACAAATATCCGTTACGTGAGAAAAATTACAACGAGCAGACGCACAGAATCAGGTTTTGGCCGAACAATTTCAGAGGTATTCACCTTTCGGAATTTTTAAGAAATCGACAACTTCCTTTGTGGAGTCTGCTTAATTGTTCACCAGATTTTGGAAATTCCCGTCCTTTCTCCCTCAGGCCAATTTGCTCCAGCATTTTGTGGAAACCATCTATGTCAGATATTGGAGAAAGTTTTTAAAGATGCATCCGGACGTGTTTCTGGGCTTGACCATAAAATAATTGAAACGTCAACCCATACGTGACCTTGTAAAAGGTATGTTAAGGTAACGTCACACCTATGGGACTAAATCTGTGAAGCAAGCTAATCATTTTCTTTTTTCAATGCGCGCATCAAACTTTTGTAAACTGCAACCATTTTCTTTCTGATTGCGCTATTCGTAGCCGACAGATTTTGTGTTAGTCGTATTAAATATTTACTGGTTGTTTCGTATCGTCTGTATTTACCTGCATTGGTAGCGCATATCCTAGTGCGATTCTCGCAAGTGCGTTGAGAACTGCACATTGGTTGTTTACTGATTTGTTTATTTTTAGCAGCCAATGACAGATCCTGATTTCCTTGCTAATAATGTAAGTGTATTAATCGATATTCTTGTTCCATGGAGAACTGTACACTGCAAACAGTCCAAAATTTCTTTATTACTTCCTCGGCGGGCTTTGATCTAAGTACGATTTTTAGAGCAATTCAGAATCCCTTATTCCCAACATTGCACTGTGGCTGCCACAGTATTGTTCACATGGTAATTCTAAAAGGATGGATTCCCGGCCTATGTGCGATGTCACAGAGATCAATCTTGTGGAGGGCGAAAGGCTGAGAAAGTAACTGTTAGCTGTTACGTTACCTCGCCAAAATTGAATCGTCCATCACTTCCGGTACCAGCCCTGAAAAACAAAGTGTTAACCTCTCACGATACATTGTCAAAAACCACTTTGACAACCATTTGGTCGGCTTAATACAATCGGCATTAACGCTATCAAAAGGCGTCCTCTCACTTTCGAGTGAATCAGCAACTGCCTTTCATGCCAGTGACTGAAATTCCTTTTATACAAGTGGTCAAACACCAATGGATGACAAGCTTGAGCCTCGTTGTAAATTTCTGCCGTGTGAGCCCTTATCAAATGGGATGAAGGAGGCAAGGCTCAAGCAGGACCGTTTCCAATCTGAACTAGACGTTTCGGCCATAACTTGATCCTGACAGACTAACAAGATGGTCAAGGAGGAAATCGGCTATTTGTGTTGAAAAATCCGTCTATAAACTCCAAATACATCAACCGGTTCTGCAATAGATCCCCAACTTAGTGTGTTGTGAGATCCACGAACATCCAACATCAGTTAGTTTGACGTTCACCGTGAGATGATGAACAAGAGACTTTTGTTCTGAAAACCCTATGCTTCACAAGGTTCTTCACCAAAACGCTCTTACTTTGGGTGATTTCAACCATCCTCTGGGTGGAAACAACTGGCCTAGAACTCCTGCGGGCACGTTATTCAGGGTGGTGATTCGAGGCATTGGAGGTATTGGCGCGCTGAACCACCTCCTCATGGTGCCGACTGGGCGGTCTCGGTGCAAACCTTGCCCGGCTAAGA
>LUCH01003531.1:44758-70561 GCA_013368495.1 Paragonimus heterotremus
TTTTGGTGTCACCGTTTGTTCTTCTCTTGAACGAAGCTGCGTATATTGCTCTTCAAAATAAACGATATATATTGAAGGGATTCCAGGTGGTGTAATCGGTACCGCCCATCTTTAACGGACTTGTTGCCGACCAACGAGCTTCTTATCGTGTACACTACACAAGTAATGGACTGCAGTAGCCACGCAACTCCTTATTTCGGTCGCATCCACGAAGCACCACTTGACCTGTCCACGAATTTGTTCAGACACAGACGTAGCTCGAAACACTGTGTCAAAACGAAAGAAGATTTACAGCCTGAATGTTGTCGTGGCCCTCACGTGGAGTCGAACAAATAGGGATCTAATAAAAATGACTGCTTGTTTTCACTTGGCGTCTATCTTAGAATAACCTGTAGATACGCTTTTGCACGCGAGAGGCAAGAGAACTTAGACATAAGTGATGAGACGTTCTTTAAATGACAGGCACTGGATGGGCATCTTTTAAGTAAGCAAACCTCAGGTTTAGATGTATTGCTGCAGTGAGAGAGAATAAGAGCAAGTCATTCCCAGATTACCAATAAATTTAAGACGGAAACCAGGTTCAATTGTCCGTTCGTTTTTCCATACATCCACAAGAGAGGAGATGCTTCCTAATTAACCACTGGTTGCCGCATAACTTTGACCAACTCTGAGAACGCGGAGATGTTCGGGATACGTTATGCGGAAGTGCGGGGGGATACACGGTTGATTAACCTATTTGCTGTTTTGCTCGGCGATGTACTGAGCACTTAGACCGTTGTAGACTTCGACGAAGGATCAGACAGTTTTAAGCTTACATTGTTTTCCACGAAAGAATTTTTCCGTGAAGATGGTATCCACAATTCTGTTCCCCGAAGATTTGCTGATACATTCGACACCCCCTCAATGGCCTTCTTAAAATTTACCAATGGGTTCGAGGGTGTTGGTGAGGCCACACTTATTGTCAGGTTGCTGAAATTTGTCATCTACATGAAAACTTTGGATTTGTTAACATTCGTTTTCATGGGCCAAGTAGTCCTGGACAAAAGTCGTGGACTTTACTGAGTAGCGAAAGCGCGCAAGCTAAAAACCCGCAGGCTCCATCTAGTGTCTACTACCTTTCAAACATTTCACCAAAAATTTGCTTGTCCTTGGCAAGGCGGTCGGTTTGATTTTTGATGTGTGAAAAGAAACGACACTGCAAGATCTATCGAAACCCCCATCAACCACAGGCTCTCCATCGTGACTTTTCCGATCTGTCTTTTCTGTTTCTGAGTTTCTTCCCTGTGACTATTATCTAGATCTACCGTTCACAAAGGACGGTGAGCCCCACATTATGACTGCCTTTTTCAGTGGTTCTTCCTCATCCCCTGCAGTTACAGGTTATCGGTCACCATGCACATCAGACACGGTTGCAGATTGATTCTCTGCTTTCGTTGATTTCATACTGCATGGTTTTAGGTTAACTCCTAATTATCAGTTGTTTGATGAGGTTGGGTTGCCAGTTATCCAATCTTGGGGATCCACGATATATCGTGAAATGTTGTTCTCATACTCACAAACCTAGCTAGCTGCCGCTTATAATAGGAGTGTTGTCATTGCTTAATCGTATATCTGTTCATCATCCAAAATCAGCAAGCTACCACTTGGAGTAGCAGGTTTTACCGATGCTTTCTTTATAACCCTGAGTAATCAAAGTTTGCTAGTGAACTAGGCTGTTCAAACTTACGATTGTCTCCATGACGTGAGGGGCCCTCCCCGTCAAGGTTTTATCAGGCTTTTAATGAGCGGGTCAAAGCGGTTGCGTTCACAACGACTCGAATCACTCTCACTATTCAACAGGTGAGCGTTGCACGACCCGCAGGACATCCTTACTTTCAAATCAGCGGGTCTGGGCGTGCGCAAAATGTCACCGTTGGGTATGCCGCAAACGTGATCACCTAATCCAGGCCGCTGTATGCAGGGCTCACAGCCCTACTACCGGGCTTTTATACATCTACATGACCTTCAGATTCTGTTGCTCTCTCTCTAGAGGGCCTGCTCAAATAGGGGTAAACCAACAGACTAGAGTTGCATATGCAAGCCACCAGTGCCCAAACAATGTCTGTCTTAACGTACACCGTCGCGCAAACTAACCCAGGTCAGATCCCCAAGAAGTTGTTTGACCCAAAGGAGCTTCCCAACCCAAGGGGGCGAAAGGCTGTTCACCACCTGCCAGACGGGGACCAACGGTCCCATAACATCAAGTGCAACCCCTCAGTCCAGTGCCCTCCCGGCGCTCAATGCGGCCTGCGGTGATCATTGTCCTTGAGGTCATGAAACTATGGTGGGTAATGAGGGAAGTATTAAACCTGAAGATCAGCACCCCCACCCTTTATCTGGAAGTCTTCCAACAGCACTGCGTAATCGTTCAACTTACTCGAATTGTTAGCCATCAGTCCAGCTGAACGACACAATCACGACCGAAGGCAGTGAGACCACCTCAGTATCTCACAATCTTAGCCGTAAAGGTTATCGCGGGAGTGCAGCACCCAGCTTACAAACTGTCTGCGACTCACCAGGTCATTCTAGATTCGATTGCAATCGTGGGGCGTACTCTACAAGCCACTTTCCACGTCTTGGAGATACCTATGGACGACATTCATATCAGGACTGACTTAACGAGGTCGGAGGGTCACCAACGGAGAGAAAGCCATCTCGCCGGGAACACCTCATACCTGGTCAGAAAACGCACTATCATTCTACACCGTATTACAGAATGGGAGAACCCATCTATCGTAAATCACGACGAAAGTCAGGGGCCTTTATTCCAGACGGTTTTTTCTTGACTACGATTGCGGCGGCCATTTCTCAGCTACCCAAACCCAATCCTCTCTCAGTGCTTATCATGCTTTGTGTGCCGATAATAACTCCCGTTCCGGAAACAATGGTTCTAGAAACCTAGGAAAAACAATATTATAATCACACAGACATCTAACAAGATATTTAAAACCATGCCGATCAGCCATGGACGCTCACTCAGGCAGCCGGAGGATTACCTCCCCTGACAACACTCAAAAAAGAAGCAGTTGTATCATTCGGTGTGCTTGGTGAGTCTCGCTTAACCTCGGCAAAAGACGATTCGCGGCCAGCGTCATGGATTTCGGCAGCAACAGTAAGTAAGTCACTGTCAGATATGCCATCGACTCCGTAAACATCCGCGCCCCGCTACACAATCAGGGCCATTTGCTGGAAGTAAGCTAGCGGCACTCCCTGTATGTGGACGCATAAAGCCTGCGTAACAAGCTTTCGGAGTTTCGAAGCTTGTGTGCTGACTACTCACCCGAACTTGTCACGGAGGTATGACCCCCGTCAGACACCAGAGATGGGGGACTGTAATACAAGTTCTTAACTTCCCACGCTATGACGACAGCGGTTGCTGGGGTGGAGTCGCTACCTATTTATTTGAGAACCTCACCGTTGTTCCCGTGAACTTATTTGGCCCCCTCTAGTGCTCTTTCAGAACAAACAGCAACACCATCTGAGTAGTTGGGGTCAATTAACGCCCACCAAATGCAACTTCAGTAAATGACTACCGGCTCATATATGCTGTGTGGTGTATTGACGCCAAGAACATCACAAATGTACTCAGTCTAAGGGACTTCGAACTCCCTCAGATAAACTTTGAATCTACAAGCTCATCGGGCAGCGCAAGTTTCGTGGTCAGCAGATTCTTCGAAATTACTGTGAACCTGGGCCTCGTTAAACACATCCAAAACGCAACCAAATGGCGCCACGGTAGGCTAACCTTCTGATCAAATTTCGTACGATCAAGCGAAATAGGGATGGTTGGGCCACTCGACTCTCCACTCTGCGTTCTATCTAGCATGTCGGTGTCTCGTTCTACCGTGTGCGTAACACCACAAGTTGAAAACGCTCAGAACGCATAGCACACGCTCCACCGTGCAGAGATCCGTGCAATCAGGAGATTGTGAATGGAGCAACATGGGAGAATAATTATACGACGTCTGTAGATGCACATTGGACATCAGTTAAATATGTCTCAGGGAAATGAATTTGGGTGTATGCGCACTTCAGCCTACCCCCAACCAAACGAGGTTCAAGAGTGACTAAAAA
This sequence comes from Paragonimus heterotremus, assembly GCA_013368495.1. Lineage (NCBI taxonomy): Eukaryota > Metazoa > Platyhelminthes > Trematoda > Plagiorchiida > Troglotrematidae > Paragonimus > Paragonimus heterotremus. The sequence continues at coordinate 48,872 of LUCH01003531.1, forward strand.
GAAGCGTCCACAAACTCTTGCTGTTGCAGCGTATGTCTCTGGACTGCATCAAACCAAATGGTACCGATCAGATCCGTACTCATTAAAATGCAAAGCGCAGCAAGTGTAACGCAACGATCAGGCGTGATAGTGCCCAGTTTCAGAGCAACCTGGCGGCTCGCCCGAAAGAAGACCCCAAAGCGTTTTATGTCTACGTTTCCAGTATGCCAAAGTCAAAGCCAGAAACACCAAGTATCACCACCAAAAATTGCTTTATCGGAGTTAGTACGGAGGCAGCAGAAGTTATTAACAATCAATTATACACAACACTCGAAAATGATGATGACATATCAACTGCCATTGGTGATGGTGTCCAACTTCCATCACCCCTTCCACCACATCCGGATATATTCTGCTATGGTGCTGAGGAAGCACACGCGGTTGATAATTTACAAATCACTTGACACCAACAGTATTCCACCTAGCTTTCTAAGAGTGCACTGAGTGTTTGGCGGACGCACCGCATTTGTTCCTGAACCACTAATGGTCGTTTGTTGAACGCCCTTTCGCGAAGGTGGGGGCCGCAGCAATGCTGCTAACTGTTGTCCTGTTGCTATGCCTTCCGGATATCTCAAAAGTCCCGGAGGGTAACATCACAGACTTTATCCAATACCGCTTGCAGGTTTATAATTTCTTCGCAGCCAAGAAACACGAGTTCTGGCCAAGCCACTGATGCACCGTTAATTCACCGCTTGCCTGTAATTCCTCGACAAAATCAACTGATTCTGGTCGGGGCGTCAAAATTGTGTACCTTGATTTCGCGAAAACATTTGACAGAATCGACTACCAGATGATACTGGCTGAAGCTGTCCTGTGGAATTACTGGAAAACCGTTGGACCGACTGCAAAACTATCTATATGGTAGATGATACAATGTCAAAGTACATGAATGGTACCCCAGCACCCACCCGGCACCCGAAGGTGTAGCTCAGAGCCCAATACTAAGCCGCCTAATTCTTTTTATATTTGTCAACATCACGCTCTTTGAACATCGTCAATTTGTGATATTCGCGGATGATAGTGGGATGTGATGCGCTACGCACTCCTCAACAGAATTAGTCACACAGAAGGCGACTTCAATATGCAACTTGCTCACTGCAACCCTGGGGACCCTTCATCTATCTCTGTTTCAAGCAGTTTACGGTTAGTATGTTAGCTCTTTTCTTGAAGCAAACAATCAAGCGTGTGTCTCATCATGACAGTCATCATCACTGACAAAAAAGGTTCATCGTCAGGCAATGAAAGAGGTTACTGGACGACGTATTCGGGGTTGTTCGAATGGAACGAATATTTTGAAAGCACTTCTTTCCAAGCACATAAGACTGGCGGACTTGCGTCCAACATGTCAAAATCCTAGCGGCTCGGCGTAGCCCAGCCGCAGGTTGGTTGAGACGCCCAATAATACATCTAATAAGCTACACTCTCAGAGCAAATTACCGAAATAATCGACCAGATCACAGGCAGGTGTTTACCGGTAGGTATCTAGCTTCACTGAAACACCTCCGCTCAGGATGTAGTAAATGCCCGTAACGTTCACCACTTGAGGATAAACTGACCATGACTACATCCAAGCGACAAGGGTCCCAAACCCGCATTTTGCAGCTAAATCGAACTGGATGGCGTCTGAACAGGTAGATGCCGCTTTGCGTCACTGCATATGTTTGGGACATTTTTTTGGCACGTTTGAATGATGGGGTGTACGCTGCAGTGACAAGTATGGAGACGTGCATGGGTATACGAGTGTATTCATCTACGCGTAAGACACAGGGAAAGTGAGACAACATAAGTGCGTACGAATGCCAGCCCACAGTAGAAAACGAACACAGCATACAACTGTACATTTAGCCGTGAGAAACCGGGTCAACTGGTCAATGACGGGAACTAGACAGAGGTTACGGGCACCGTCTTATCAGTGTTGCAAAAGGCAGGCCAACTGCCTGGCTTCGTGTACCCGATACATTTGTGGACCAACTTTGTACAACGTGGAGACACCGGAGGACAGCTTTCAATATAAGTACGTGTTCCAACGATCTTCCCACAACAGAAGACAACCAAAGCAAGCGTGAGTCAAAGACAAAGTAAGACCTAAACACGGCTTACACAGTCGGGAACAAAACGGCGCCAACAACACGGCAGTATGGTGCGTTACAACGGTGGAGTTTATGTTTACTTCCAATGGCAATAGTGTATTTTATCGGTAAGGTGCCTCAGGGTCAAGTGAGTTGGAAACAGCCATTTAAGCGCGGAAGAGATTCTTCAAGTACTCACGAACTCTTAAATTTCATATTTTAGGACAAATATATAGGTTGTATTGTATGTGACAGTTGTGCTGCAATAAGAGAAACTGGTCATAACCAGAAATCGTTCACAACCAAGTAACATGTATACACAATCGCTGTCATTTGGTGGGAAGCTCTACTCGTCTGACCAGTGCTTAGTCGCATCGAGTTCAATCTGTAGTGCACTATGGTCACCGGCATTCCAAAGTTTTGTGTCATCGGTGTTTAGAAGGGCCTCGCCGGACATGTTGTCCGGAAATTCAGTGACGTAGGCAAGAAACAACGAAAAACTTAACACTGGCCATCGAGTAATCCCCACGGAGATTGGGGAATAGGGAGGTAGCCGGAATCAGGCTTCAGCCGCAGACGTTTTATTATAAGGAAGAGCGGTAGTCGGGTGGAGAACTTTTCTAAGGATACTATAAGCTTCCAGTTTGTGTTTCACGGGACCATGTGGGACACGTTTGAAAGCCCCGGCGGAACCGAGGAAGACATCATCAGGAATTAAGCCGTTGTCTTTTGCCTCCCTCAGACCGTCCATGAAGATCAACATATGTGGTACGCACGACCGATTGGAAGAGAAACCATGCTGGGTGGATGAGAAAAGAATGTCCTTCATGAGGTGCTCAAAGACAGTGAGCATTAGTAAGCGTTCCACTATCTTGCATGGAATGCTAACAAGGTTGGTCGGTCAATAACTAATCGAGGAGTGCCAGCCCCTTTGTTTAAAGATAGGCGTAACCACATCTTCTTTCCATGCACCGAGAAGGATGTCAGTCCGCAGTACCTGTTGAAACACCTTATAAAGGGGTTCCGTCTAACTGGCCGCTGCTTTATTAAGAATCCTGGGGTGAATCGCGCGAGGACACATCGCACCATATTAATTGACTTTGAATAGAAGCATCTGGTACGGAAAAGTGAGCGGTGTGTAATGGTTCCTGGGAGCTCCGCAGTGGTAGAGTATTATGCTGTTTCGGCGATGCAACGTTGTGAACAACTGAACAATGCTCCCTGAATAACTTGGCCATAATTAGAAGGTTCGAAGAAGTCTCCCGTCGGACTAACATTTCACTCACTGTTATTCACCTGGAAGACTGATACGGAAACAGATTGAATGTGTGATTCAAATAGATGATTAAACCATAAATGAGGCCGTATAACCTCAAAAATGAACCACTTTGACGTTTTTTATGGAATACAGTGAAGAGGCGATGTGACCAAAAGCTGCAGCTTTATGTACATCCCCCAGCCTGCGCAAATCTGAGCGTTTCTGCTAAATTGGAATGTGCATTCCACTCAGCGAATTACGGTGGCAGCATTTTTAGTATGCAAAATCGATTACGAAGACAAACGTGTTGCATCTGTCAAAAAATTACAAAACACCTTCATTAACAGATGTACGGATGTGAAAGATTTTTGGTTATGACCAATTTTTCTCAATGCAGCACAACTACCACATAAAACACAACCTATATATTTGTCCTAAAATATAAAATTCAACAGTTCGTGAGTACTTGAAGAATCTCTTCCGCGCTTAAATGGCTGTTTCCAACTCACTTGACCTTGAGTCACCATACGGATGAAATACACCATTGCCAGACAATCCGACTGGATGCGGGCACTTTGAACCTCCAGGGTGTAGTGCGCAGTCGGAACTAGAAGGCGCGCACAGACTGAATTTGAATTGTATAACATCGTGCAGGCAGGATGACTGTCGAGCATAGACGTCAGTACGTCCAAACCCGGGTAGTGGCGTGGTGACTGTAGGGTGCAGTCAGCCTGGCTTTCCAGGATAAACGTCAGTGTGTTCAATTATGGGCCTGTGAGTTTCAACTTACTATATGGTGCATGTAAGTACTTAATTTCACCCAATTCCTGGTCACCGTATCGCCAAACCAGCTTACGCCGGAATATAGTGAACAGTAATTATGGTATTCAGACCACACAGAATGAAGTTCACTTTGCGCCCGAAAATCGTCTACGGCAGTCGTATCTACCCGCTCACGGTGCCGCTAAATACCTGGCGTTCCCAGTTCCACATGGTGTTGATTATGCAACCTCACACGTAAGTCAGCTGTCATCAACAGGTTAACAGATTATCGAATGGGCAATTTGCAGAAAAATATTTTACAATTTATATTGCGCATGTTCTTCATTCTTTCGTTGGAAAAACTCCTCAAATTAACCACAGTCTAACTTTCAACTTCTTCTTGAAAGCATTTCGTTGTTAAAGCGTGTGAGCATCTTAAGGACGAACTACCGTCGGTTGCACGCTGGTTTTCATCTGCTGATCATAAATTAAGTTATCTGAGCCAGACAGTTATGCCCCGAGTCTCTTATCCTTGCCGCAACAAGTAGTGTGGCAAAAAGACAGTGGTCGGAATTTAATATGGCATATGCGATAGATGGTGTCATTAGTCGTATGCAAGCGTAAGCACAGAACTATATAAACTGCACGACAAATATTCACGCCCGTGCTGGGTCTGTATAGAAGAAAGTAGCTTCGTCTTTCAAGTAGATCGGAATGCATAATAGGTGCTTCACACTACACGAATTCCAGTACCCGGTCCCCAAACGAAGCCATCAACCAACCTCGGAACTCTGCGCCTACAAAAACAGTGACTGAGCAAATCGGAACCTCGACAAATGGCCTGCACACACCGACGGCCTACTGAAAGCAGCCCATGGGCCCCACACGGGGAGGTAGCCCACTTGTGCGCTCAACGCCACTTACGTCAACGTTGGCGCGCCCTCAGAACTACATCTTGGTGTCCTAAAAACTCCAAAAAGCCAGTGAGTGCTCAGATATCACAGAAGGCTACTACAAATAAAGCTTCCAGGCCTTAAAAAACAACAAGTTTGACGCCAAAAGGGCATATGAAGGAAGGCTGCAGGCCTCCCCCAGGCGATGGCGTGCACTTAAGTCCGACTAACGTCGACGCGGCGCTTTTACGGATAGTGCAACACGAAGTACATCTGCGTAATGTTACGGCCACTCAACAAAAGCATATTAGTGCAGTCAGACAATTGAAAAGTTTCCATAAGGCCACCCCAAAAAAGGACAGGACCAGAATCATTCACGCCCCCGAACCAGTCATGCAGGGTCCTAAACATAGAAGATCTAGGGAAAGACAACTAATTCTAAGCGTTATGCGAAACACCAAGCTACCCGCATCGACGATATGGCGCCCTGCGCACAGGTTCGGTAAGTGGACTCTACCGAATACACAAACAAACCGTCCCAGACCGCTCCTAGTCGAATTTCGAGATTGCAGCATTCGAGATCTGGTGCTCATCAAAGCCGACACGGTAGCTCAAAGAATGCCAGGCATAAATGTTGCAGGAGATACAGCCATGCATCACAAATCTGACCCGTGTGTGACGATATCGGCTGCACCGGAAATCAAAAGCGACCGTCTCGGCACAAGCCAAGTCCTGGAAGGAAATCACAACGCCAAGAAAACAATGCGACGATGCAACAGTTTAGGAGAGCCAAACACCGACGATAAAAGTGGTTTACATCGGTCCGAATCATATCCTCACTTCCAACAACCGAACGTTTCCCTCGGAGGAAACCTCCGAGGGATTAGGTGCCACCAAACCACGGAGCAGGCAGTAGGCCAGATCGCCGGAGCCGAAATGCATGCTGGCCACTGTATGCAGCCTGTTTAATAAGACAGACGAGCTGCAAACATCGATTCACTCTGTAGATATTTGCTTGCTCACAGAAACATGGCTCAAATAAAAAATTGATTTCGGGGATTGTGTGCGTGGGTTCTAGTGGTACCGCAGTAATCGTGACAACGCTGTTTGGAGGCGGTTGCCTATTGTAGGTCAAAAGTTCTATAAGGCAGTCGCCCGTGAATTATAACTGCAGCTGCATGAGCACTCAAACCGCCGTCAGCCTTCTCTATGTCAACCCCACATTGATAGTCTTCGGAGTGTATCGAAGTCCGGGTGCGCAACCAGAAGAAGACGAAGCGTTGCTGAAATCACTCCGGTCGGTTTGCTAATCAGGCTATCGTGGTCCCGTTTTGGGGGATTTTAGTGCTCCTAAATTCAACTGGCGATCGGGATCAGTCAGTGGTAGAGATCTTGATCACAAATTGCCCAACCTAATCAACAATTTCACACCAACACAACATGTTAGAGTGGCCATGAGATCCAAACTTAGTCAGACAGCCTCAACACTAGGCTTAATCATAACTTGCCATAGCACTGATATCGTTGACATGTTGACCGTGGCACCACTCGGAAAGAGCGAACATGAGAATTTATTTTTCGTTCCAGTGTTTCCCATTGGTAAAACAGGCATACAAAGTGCAACTTTTTCACCAAATATACCACAATACACCGATATTGGAAGCAGCAAAAATGACCTGGAACGCTGGAGTTCCTGTAGAGAACATCGATAGTTTGTGGACAAACTACGTTGACAACCTCCGGGCCCTTACAGAGGGAAACGTCCCTAAGAAACAAGCCAAAGTAATGGGTCGGAAGCCATGGGTTCGTCCCAGGGTCAAGAGAGCTTTCTAACGCAAGTATATGGCCTGGAAGGCTCATATTCAGCAAAAATGGTTTAAAACTTTCATGATATACAAAAAAGCCTCGAAAGAAGCATTTAATATAGCAAGGAATGCTGGTGTCGTCTATGAGCTTAACCTGGCACTTGACATTAATAACCTCAAGAGGTTATACGGTTATGCTCAGCCCAGCTCCTCCATAAGAAGTGAAACTGGGACCTCACTTTCCCATAACGAAGAGATTATAACGACTGACAAAGGCACAGCGGACTCACTCATGGCACAGTTTCAAAGTGCTCATCGCTCAGACAATGGAGCACCTGGGCCTCACCCTAACGCCGTGAGTGTCGGCAGGGTGGATAAGGATATTGCGCCCCACGGATTCGAGGGAGCAATATTCCAACTAAACAGTACAAAGTCCGCAGGACCCGACCATCTCCGCCCAACTATCCTGAAACCTCTGGCCAAATTGATGGCGTCGACTTTTACCCAGCTGTTCAACTTCACATTGGAAACAGGGGTAGTTGTGAGGGACTGGAAACAAGCCATTATAATTCCAATATTCAAAGATGGCAACTGTTCAGAGATCGGAAATTACAGACCAGTAGGCCTAATTATTGTCGTCACGTAAATTTTTAACGCATATTACGTGAGGATCTGTTGATTTCTTTGCGAACAGAAATTCTACAAAGCATCTCACCATGGCTTCCTAAAGAGCAGATCTTGTCTCGCCAGTCTGCTGGCGTTCTTAGACAATCACGGAGAAGCTGGATAAAGAGGAACTGGTCGAGGTGTGCTACTTAGATTTCCCGAAAGCTTTCGATTCTGCCAACCACAGGCTTTTGGGCTAGAAACTACGAGAAGCTGGAACTTTCCCTATAATCTGGGGGTGGATACAGACGTCCCTAGTTGGAAGATCGTGCATGGTGAGTATAAGAGGAGTGCCGTCAAACCAGGGTTCCCCGTTGAGCGGTGTACCTCAGGGGTCAATTCTTGTTCCTCTGCTCTTCCCGGTACCCACGAACGACTTGAACGACAAAGTGGTCAGCCTATGTTACCTGTGTGCAGATGACATAAAGCTGGTGGGAAATGCGTCGGACTCGGGCGTACTCCAAGAGGACATTCTGAAGATCTGACAATGGACGTTGAAGTGGGATTTACCACTTACTGTTCTCAAAAGTCAAATCCTTGCTAGTGCAACTCAGTCGACATCCAGGTATATAAAGGATACACATGGACGGACAGTGGAACTGGCAACAAAATAGCAAACTAGTGACTTAGGTATTCAGGTCACTAACACATTTGCTCCCACTTCCCAGTGTGCTGTAGCCGCGATAAGACCACGGTGGGCGTTATATCGCCTGAGATCCGCGACCGCTAGCCCATGTCCAGCAGTGTTCATCCCACTGTACTCGGCCATATGTCGACCTCATTTGGAATATTGGGCTCAGGCGTGGTTACCGTGTCTCAAAAAGGACGTAGCTGTCCTCGAAAAATCGCAAAAGCTCGCCACACGTATGGTATGGGGTTACAAAGGGTCTGAGCTACCCAAACCAACTAACCTCTTTGAATTTGTTCTCGCACGAACGTCGGTGTGGAAGAGGAGACCGTACTGAAATGTACAAGGTTACCCTCCTCACTGGCACAAGTCCCGTGGCATGTTTGTTCGGGATACGTCATGAAGGAGACTTTCGAGGTCACAGGTTCAGAGTCAGGAACACAAGAGCACGTTCGGCTGTTCAATTTAGCTTTTTCACTAACCGGGTAGTCAACTCGTGCAACAAAAATTGTTGAAGCCCCTAGCCTAGATGTATTAAGAAAAGAACTAGAAACGTTGGAGCAGCTTTTTTCCTACTCTGTACTAATCGAACTATGGTCTGCCTTTACTTCACGGCTATGAAAATTTGTCATCTCTTCTTTTATCCCTCCTCCTACACCATTACCATAATCATCCGCATCGACAGAAAACACAGTTGGGTCAATCTATAGAACACACCAGTCAGGCATCAGGACAATAACAGATGCAGGTCTCCATGAAGTCCTCGATTTGAAACTGAAAAGATGGTTTTAAAAATGACACGGCCGAAGTGAAATTCGTGACGGTCGTGAAAAGGCCAAGTAAAACCAAGTGTAATTGTGCCGAGAAATCGGAGAAAAAGTAACTCATAAACAGACGAGAGAAATGAAACGGATAATTGCAGATAGTGCAAACGCTTGAACAAACTGAATAAGTGAGCATTATTTAATTGCGTTTATTCGGTTGCTAATCGTAATTATTGCGAACATTAGTACTCAGCTAGTGAAATGAATAGGAACGTTTTGGTCCACGACGTCCATCGGGAAAGTTTTAAAAATCGCCGCTGAGCGATTGGTTTACTTGCAGGGAGTGCCTGCATCGCAAAAAATAATCCATTGCAAAAGGACAGTCGCAATTCCAATTTGCCGGAGTGACGTTGTGCGTTTGATCCCCGTCCACCACAAGAATCCCTGTCTAAGAAGCGGTGGAAGTCAGGTGGCCTTTATCGGCTAAGTACTTGAACATCAGGTGCATGGCCTTCAGGAACAAAGGACTACTCAACCCCAATAATCCGAACGATCATTAAAGTGCGAATGTGAGCGGCACGAAAGATGAGCAGTGCCTGGCAGCCATTGATAATGTGGTCAAGGATGGTTGTTGTGCGCTCGATGGCATGTCAGGTTCTTCTGTGGGTGTTCAAATGGTATCGCTTGATCGAGTGATGGATGGCTTTAGGGCTACGGCAGTTGGTCCCTTTTTCCGATCTGCTAATGAGCCTGGTCATCAGGTACTCACCATAGAACGACGAGACAGTGGTACGCGTAGTAGGTTTGTTGCAGCGTACTTCCAGCGGCTTCGTGTCAACAAGGCAATTGTGAAATACGTGAACCGTTCGTATTCCACAGTGCCAAGCGTTCGGACCAGAAATCGGGCTTTTAATCTGGAGTCCTTACAGGGAACTTCACTCTGGAATGTCTTCCCAACGTTTAAACCATGCGTCAGAGGTATGACTCGATGGACGCTCATAGTGGAAGTTCCAAATGGCTGCGGCGATTGAACCGACTGACGTTGATTAGCCCATGGAAGCTAATACTGGCGACGGGGTATTTACGAACCAAACACTGTCTACGCCTGAAGACCAGCTACAGCCCATTTTGCAGCAACAGTTAGGGCATTTTGAACAATCGCTGTAATGTCTCATCGAGTCTCTGACCAAAACTGTTTACTTGCCGTCACCAGCGGTAAATTCCAGTGACAAACCGTCGTAAGTCGATTCAATCGCCGCAACCATTTGGAACTTCCACTATGAGCGTCCATCGAGTCATACATCTGAAGCATGGTTTAAACGTTGGGAAGACATTCCAGAGTGAAGTTCCCTGTAAGGACTCCAAATGAAAAGCCCAATTTCTGGTCCGGAAGCTTGGCGCTGTGGAACACGAACGATTCACGTATTTTATTCTTCCACAACAACCAAGAGAGTTGGACTTCCACCAAACCGTCAAACAGCTCAGAGATATTTTTGATAACCGTCTCTCACTATTCAACGTCCGCTACAAATGTCTCAAGTTGAAGAAACGTGAGTCAGATGATTATGTAACCTTCGCAGGTCTGGTCAACCGGGAATGTGAACGCTTCCAGCTTAAATCCCTCACGGAAGATCAGTTCAAATGCCTCATTTTAATTGCTGGTCTTCACTTGCCTCAGGATGCTGACCTTTGAACTCGCTTATTGTCCAAACTTGAACAGGATAAGTACATCACAGAGGAAGCTCTCACGGCTTAGTGTCAGCGACTGGTGAACGTGAAACATGGCACAGCCATGGTTCAGCAGGCGGCACAGCCCTCAATTGTCGGTATGGACAAGCGGTGAAAGGAGTCACCGTAAAATCCACAATAAGGCCCCCAACAGAACGCTGGTCTTGTGGCGAGTGGCATTTCAAACGGTTCTGTGCACACCAGAAGTACCAATGCAAGAGATGAAACAGTCGCTCCGGACCGGATAATACTTTGGCAATTTGACATATGCCAGCACCCACAGGCATTCCTAATTTACTTTCTTTTCTGAGCCTTGCAAGCAACTATAGAACTTTTTGGATGATGTGCATCTCATTCGTGATCTGCTCAATAGCCTTTTGGAAAACGTTGTTTTCTGAACTGGTCGTCTCCATACCAGTGCGTATTTAATAGAGTCAAATCCCTACTTAAGTCTGACTTGCTCTTGACATATTTCGATCCCTCCCTTGGAATTGTTGTGGTTGCGGATGCTTCCGAGTAGGGTATTGGTGCCGTTATTTTACACATTTATCCAAACTGTACAGAAAAAACAATCGCTCACAGTACCAGGACCCTAACCCCCACTTAGCATGATTACAATCAGATTGTGTAGGAGGCTCTGGCAATCGTGGTCGCGATCAGAAATTTCTACAAAATGCTCTATAAACGACATAACACTTCCGACGGATCATAAATCCTTCCTTGGTGCTTTCGGCTCGAAGAAGATTATACCCGTCTATAGGGCCAACCGCTTGCAATGTCAGGTGACAATGCTACTCGCTTACGATTTCTCAATCGAATATAAATCCACGACAAGCACTGGTCAGCCAGACGCCCTATCTGGACTGAATTACTCTCAGTGCACTCTATATGGATACGCAGTTATTGCTCCAATCACAGTGGAACCTGAGGTCCGTAGCATGCTCGCATCCACAGTCCACGCATTACCGGCTGCGTCAACTGTGATTCGCGATGCCACAACAAACTATCCTCTATTTTAAAGAGTGATCAGCTTCCATCGTGCGCACCGGCCTTTGGCTTGTCGTGACCTTCAGCTTCAACCGTTCTACCAGTGTCGCTCCTCGCTTTCCGAAGTCGATGGCTGCATTCTCTTCGCAGAACGTGTTATTTCTTCTGAACTGCAACAACAGGCACTTCAGCGGTTCCACGTCGGGCATCCCGGAATTAACGGCATAAAATCTTTGGCGCACAGTTACGCATACTGGCAGAGAATGAACCATGGCCTGGTTCAGATTGTTCGTACGTGTGTAAGTGTTAAGTGTCACCTAAAGCTTCAAGGGAAGCACGTCTTCTCCGTGGACTGTACCGATAATCACTTGGTCCTGCCTGTATGTTGATTTCGCCAGACCCATAGACGTGCAGTATCACATGATATTGGTTGATGCGTACGGCAAGTGTCCGGAAGTCACTGAAATGAACCATGTCAGTTCCCAAGTGTTAGGGCCAGAGTAAAACTGACACTTAGAATACGATTCTGCCGTCACAAATCAGATAACTTAAGCCGTTACTGAGATATGCATCGGCATGGGATTCAAATATTTCTTCGCGCACTCACGCCACCGCAAGATCAATGATTTTCTATAAATACAGACCAGTTTCTCATGTAAATTCGCAAAGCGTCTGGTGGCTAAATACATTGCTATCCGCAGTCTGCTCTGTCCGTGTTCCCATTGGTTCTTGTCGTTCGCAGTCTAAGGTGACCAATCGGAAGGGTTTCTATTCGAGTTATTCGTTCATCCTTGTTCGTAGCAGTTATTCACGTTCGGTTTCGGTAGGATTCATTTATAACAACCGGCGATGGGTTTTTTTCTCTATTTTGCAGTAAGAATCCACGATGACATTAACTGCAGGAGCGCTGACGGTCATTTTGCAACAGCAGGCTCAGTTCGAGAACGCGCAGCTGAAGCTGACCGAGGCGTCGACGCAGAAGCTGACTATGCAGGGTCCGGCCTCCGGCACCAATTCGCAATCAAAGTCGCTGATCGAGCCCATCGGAAACTCAATCTCAGCGCTCCATTTTGACCAATCCCCCGGGATCCATTTCGATATCTGGTATCGAAAGCATGAAGACGTACTCGAGGTGGAAATGGCAGTTGCCGATGATGCCCAACGTGTCCGACTGCTTTTACGCAGACCTGGTCTTTTGGAGTTCGAACGCTATACGAACTTCATTTTACCAACGAGTGCTCACGATGTCTCTTTCAATGATACAGCCAACTGTCTCAGCCAAATCTTCGGTGAACAACCCTCACTGTTCAACGTCCGGTATCAGTGTTTCCAGCTGACCAAGAGTCAATTCGAAGAGTTTGTCACCTATGCTGGGAACGCCATTCGAGACTGCGAGCGCTTCAAGCTCTCATCCATGACCGATGATCAATTCAAAACAATGATTTTCGTATGCGGCCTCCGGTCGCCGGCAGATGCCAAAATCCGCACTCGTATCCTGGACAAAATTAAACACCACCTTGAGATGACGTCACAGACGATCACCACCGAACGCCAGAGGTTGGTCACACTCAAACATGATGCTATGATGATCCAACGGTCAGCGAAACCTCTAACATCTTTGACCACTCAATCAATACACGCTGGTCATCCTCACCCTGGTGGATCGCGGCCACTTAACCATGAACGATCTTCAAAGCCTCCGACTCCCTGTTGGCAATGCGGGGATTGGCATTATGTGCGCTTGTATCCATTCCATAAACACAAGTGCCAGAAATGCAATTGTCGAGGCCACATGGAAAACCGTTGCCGAGCTAACAAGCAGTTGCTCTCGCAGCCAGATCGAAGTCCCGCGGTCGATGGTTCCAGAAGCCTGTCCGAAATCAGACTCCATCTTCGCCACAGGCGGAAGCATATTATGCTGACACTCAACAGTACCGCCTTTGGCCATAAGTTGACACCGCCTCCTGCATCACTACCATATCAAAGAAGACATGGAACACGATGGGTCGAGATGCCGTGCGTCCGACTACACACAGTGTCCGCAATGCTTCAGGTGGAGCTCTGATGTTATCTGGCGAGCTAGCTTGTGAAGTTTTACTCGGTGACTTTCACTTCGAAGGTAGCTGCTATGTCACGGATCAGCCGGAGTGGAACCTGTTGGGGCTGGACTGGACTGATGTGATGAAACTGTTGGAGATGCCCATCAGCCGCTAGGGCAACGGTCTCCCAATAGACGTTAGCCTAGTGGTATCGTTTCACACCACCAGTCCTTCCGGTATCATCGACTACCTGTATCGAAAGCACACTGCAGTCTTCCAGGGAGGCTTAAGACGTTGCAACAGAACAAATGCCGTCTTGCACCTCCTTTCAAACGCAAGACCCGTTTGTTGACCGAAACGTCCAATGCCGTATGCAACTCTACCTCTCATGGACAAGGAACTTGATCGCATACAGGAGGCTTGTGTCCCGAAACAAGTCAACTATTCCGCTTGGGCCGCACTGATCGTCGTTGTAAAGAAGCCCAATGGAGTGGTGAGAACTTGCGCTGACTTCTCCACGGGCTCAAATGCTTCTTTGGATATACACCCGTATCCTCTCCCGATACCCGATGATCTATTCCCGAAGGTGAACGGCGACAAGCTCTTCGTGAAGTGGGACTTGACGGACGCCTACCTACAAGTAGAACACGCAGAATCTTCCGACGGGCTGCTCATCATCAACACCCACTGCGGCCTGCTCTAGCATCGGCCACTCCCATTTGGCGTGAAGAATGTGCTGGCAGTCTTTTAACAGATTACGGATACCATGCTGACCGATATTCCAGATGCAGCCGCCTATATGAACGACATCGTCTTGACCGGGGAAAATGAAGCAGAATTGACAGAACGCCTAGACTTCGTTCTTGGACGCATAGCCGAATACGGGCTTCGTATTCGCCAGGAAAAGTGCAATTTCCCTATGCACTCAAACAAATACCTTGGCGCAACCATCGATCGTCCCGGCCGCCGTCCAGGTCTCAACAGCATTCAAGCCACCACCGTCTGACGTATCTACCCTACGTTCATTCTTGGATCTTGTGAGTCACTGCAGCGCATTTGTGCTCGCCCGCTCGAGCACCCATGATTAGACTGTTGACGAAGGATGTCTCCTGGAACTGGCCGACGGAGTGTCAGAATTCATTTGAGGAAGCTAAGTAAATGTTCAACTCCGACAACTTACTGACGCCTTTTTATCCCACTCTCCATATCGTGGTCGCATCGGACGCACCTTGCTACGGAGTAGCAGCACTCATCTCACACCTCTCTCCTGATGGATCTCAAAAAGCAGTCGCTCATGTTGCTCGCTCCTTGTCGTCAGCAGAAAAGAATTACGGACAATTCGATAAAGAAGCGTTTGTCATTGATTTCGCAGTGAGCCGTTTTCACAAGATGCTCTCTGACCGGCACTTCGTCCTGCTGACTTACCACAAGCCGCTGCTCGCTGTCTTTGGATCAAAGAGAGGTGTACCGACCTACACGGCCAACTGCCTCCAAGGATGGGCAACGACATTGGTGAACTAGAACTTCGACATCCGGCATACATCAGCAACGAGCATTGGAGAAGCAGATGCTCTCTCTCGTCTGATTGGCTCGCAAACGTCCGATCCAGAAGAGGCCTTGATTGCTGCATTACATTT
Source organism: Paragonimus heterotremus (assembly GCA_013368495.1). Lineage (NCBI taxonomy): Eukaryota > Metazoa > Platyhelminthes > Trematoda > Plagiorchiida > Troglotrematidae > Paragonimus > Paragonimus heterotremus. The sequence continues at coordinate 64,147 of LUCH01003531.1, forward strand.
CGAAGCGGAGGTCAATCAAGTGTTCTCCGAAACCATCCGGACACTCCCGTTCACGGCCGAGATGACTGCCGAAGGAACTCTACGAGACCAGATATTGCAGTCTGTGATATCTTACAATCAGAACCGTTGGCCAGACAGAGGATTAACGTGTGACCTGGCGCAGTTTTTCCGAAGACGTTCCACGGTTTCAACTCTCAATGGCTGTGTGCTGTTTGGAGAACGCGCTGTCATCCCGCCGGAACTCCAACTTAAAGTAGTTCGCCAACTTAATGTCGGCCACCCTGGCATCAACAGTTGGCTCGCAGTTACGTCCACTGACCCGCAATGAATGAACAGCTGGAGCAACTGGTCAGATCTTACCACGGCCGTGTTTATGCATCTAAAGCACCCCCGAAAGCTCCACTGGAATCTTGGCCAATCCTTACGGCTCCATGGTCGCAGGTACACTTGGATTTTGCTGGGCATCTGCACGGTCAAAACTTCCTGATTGTCAGAAGTTGTCCTAATGCTAAGCACCACCACAGAATCAACCGGCCTACAACTTCAAAAAATGTTCAGCCGTTTCGGGTGCCCAATGAATCTGGTCATTGACAACGGAATACAATTCACTTCCTCCGCACTTGCTGACTTCTGTCATCAGAACACTACTGATTACATTCGATCGCCGATCGAAGATCCCCAGTCCAACGACCAGGCGGAGCGCTTCGTGGACACTTCCGAAAGTGCCCTTCATAAAGCTCAAGGGGAGGGAACGACCGTGGAAGTTTTAGAAACATTTATAATGCACTATTGGTCGAATCCAAATCCACAAACACCCGACGGCTCCTATTGGACACAAAATCCGATTACTACTGGACTCCATTCGTCCAACTATCGTTGTTCCAAGTTCCAAGAATGCAGCAATGGAAAGAAGGTTCAACCAAAGACACAGCGTCAAACACCGATGCTTCAACAGTGACCAGAACGTCCTGGCCCAGGATTATCGCAGCGGTTCTGCTAAAAGGTCCTTGGGCCGAAGTCGCAGAAGATTGGGCAACGTCACTTATGAAGTGCAAGCCGGAACGGATGTCTGTATACGACATACCAACCAGCTACATAACAACAGTATTACTGAACCCCCAAAAGGCGAGAAAGATGTTCCGTTATAGAACCTGATGGAAACGTTTGGTCTCCCCCAGCCACTGCCCGCGCGAGGGATCACACCATGAGGTGTCTGCTCTGCGGCACATGGTTTAACACCTCGTGTCTGGGCATGTCGAACGAGGTTTACAAAATGTTGACAACAACACAGCTAGATTACTGATGAGTAGTCGAGGATTTGGTTAATTTCAAATTGAACATCACTCACAATTGATCACAGCTGTCGCATTCCTATAAACTTTCCAGTCGGCCCCTTTCGAAAAGAAGCACTAGACTCAAGTTTCGCTCTCATTAGAGCTCGTCAGTAGTGCATATCATCGCCACTGCTGAGACTTGAACCACGGACACGCTGTTCATGAGGCAACCGGGTTAACCACTGCGCCATTGACCTCACGTTAGGCACGACTGCATCCATCTTGTTAGTCATTGTTGTAGAGCCGCAAGGCAGCCCCCTAGTTCTGAAACTAGTACCTCACCAGTGGATGTGACATCCCCTGAGCCACAGGCTGTAGGCAGTAAGGTTTGCATTGCAAGTGTTAGAGACGCAGCATCATATGCGTCAGTTGCCTCTGGAGCGCCGTCAAAGAAGGTTACCCCGGTTGATCCAAAAAAAGTACATTCCTATTTCTGCTGACAGCCCGTCAACAGCGTGTGAGCAAAAGCGACCGAATTCCGAGGTTGTTCGCTCGATAATACCCAGGGAGCCCAATGTTGCTGCTCAGGAGATCCATGCTAATAACAGCGTAATTTCGGCAAATTTCCCCAGGAGCACCAACACAGTCGCCCCCAAAAGGTTGAACTTATCTGCTCGAGAAGATTCTGTTAGTGTCCAGAACCTTCCGGAATGTGCCGCCAGCTGCTTAGAGCTGCGAGACGAGCATGACCAACAGCTCTAGGCCAGTCTTTGCACTAAGATGGGCATAAATCTAAGTGTCCTAAATTCCATCACGAGGTTGGCGAGGAAATCAGATTCGCCAGATGCTAACAAGCCTCAGTTAGCAAGGATCGTGCTTTCGACATCTAATTTGGCCGAAGACGTTCTTCTCGCGGCACACAAGCTGCGCGATGTCTCCGGGGCCCGGGTATACCTAGATATACCATGAGCTGAACGCCAGATGCGAAAACTCGCTCAGAAGGAACCGGGAACCACTGACCGACCTAGTAACGTTATTATTAGGGGTGTCCTCGATTCCACCAGCGATGACCTGGAACATGACAAGAGTCAGTGGCGATTCCTGTCAACTGCCTTGAACTTACCAACGTCCAGGTTTAACGCAATCATCGAATTCTGCGGCTCAAGCTAGAGTCGAACTAATCCCGGCCACGGTTTCTCAAAATCACTGCCACCTCGCACGAGATGGCATTGCATATACTGAAGCGGTTACGCCACCGGCGTCGACTTATACCTGGCGGGATTTCCTTTCACTCCGATCGTTCTAAAGATGCACAAGATTTATTCAAAACCAATCACCGCACGCGTGCTAGTCGTCTGGTTTTTCCCACTGAGGATTTAATGACCTCAAAAAGCTCACTACAGCCAGTTTCTGTGGAGTCGGCGACCTCTGTCAGCGTTGCGTTTTGAATGAACCCCCCATTCACAATCGCCGGAGAACTTCCATTCGTTTACTATTAATTCTGCAAAGTGGATGTACACAGATGCGCTTAGCTCAGTGAGTAAATTACCAGAGCTTCGCGAACTTGTTCTACTACAAAGCCCCAGATCGTTGCCATAACGGAGTCGTGACTAAACATTTCCTACTTATATTCTGAAATCGCTTTAGAGGATATGGTTATCTTTCGAGCGGATAGAGATGAAGGTAGAGAAGGGGATCGGCGCTCTACATCCGCACTTCTCTTCAAGCCTTCCTCTTTAGCAATCCAGAACTAGTCGCGGCTCAAGAAACGGTCTAGTGCTCGATTCGCTTAAGTGGTTCAGAACGCTGGCTTGTAAGAGTCCTCTATCGTCCTCCATCTTCGAACAATTCTAAAGATGAACTCTTATGGTCTAGATTGGAAGTTTTTCCCACTCTAGGTTTTTCCCACATTCTCGTTATGGGCGATTTCAACTTACCCGAAATCAACTTTCCGGCATGCTCGTACACAGGCACTGACAATTCTATCTCTGCACGATTTTTTCACACAATCGGAGCATTAGGCTTAACGAGTCACATGTCTGGTTTCACACGTTTGCCCACTGGCCGTAATCCGTCACAAATGGATCACATATTCACTAATGAGGAGTTGATGATAGACAACCTATCAATTACCGCACTACTCGGACTAAGTGATCATTTGGTCATCTTATTCGATTTCATTTGCAGCATGAATCTGGTCAGTTCAACGACTAGTAATCACAGAAACCTCCGGAAAATGAATGTGGGGAAACTTCGTGGCTACTAGGAAATGCAGTCATGGGCGAGCTACACCCCATTTTACTCTGTGAATGATCTAGGTGAGAAGCGTACTGCCATTGTTTGTGCAGCCATAGGTGAACCTACACCATTATTGGGCTCCAAACGAAACAGGCCTCTAAGTCAACTACGCTCCAGCGCACTTGAAATCATTCTGAAGTAACGATATGCTTGGACGAGTTATTGAGTATCAGGATCGGAAGCTGATCAAAAATATACGTTGCCCGGTGTAAATCGTTACATCAACGTGACCGTTTTCACTACCACCAACGTCTTACAGAACGGTCTATCGCTGATCCAAATAGCCTTTCCCGATGTGTACCGTCAACTGGCAAGGCAAAAGCAGGAGTTCCACAACTCTTGGACCCATCAGGCCTTACTAGCTCTGATTAGGGGACAGTTGATGTCCTTGCTGAGTTGTACGGTAGTGTTTTTGTGCAGGCACCATCAGTTCCTCAGATTCGTCTTGACAATCAAATCGATGGTACTTGCACGGTAGATACTTCTTCCACGGCGATGCTGGCTAAACCCAGTTGCCTTAGGGACGGCTCCCCTGGCCTCGATGGTATACTGCCGAAGGCCTTACGGGAAGCGGCTGAACAGCTCACTTACACACTTAGCTTACTGTTTACGCAATCAGTCTCCCAGGGTACAGTACCCAGCAGTTGGAAACTCGCGAGCATTACACCCGTTTTCAAGGGTGGTGGGCGAAATTGCTCCAGTGACTACAGACCAAGTGTGTTAGCTGTCAAGCCCTTCAAAATTTTAGAGGCGCTTGTGTACGACTCCCCTTACAAGTATCTCACCTCTCGTGAGCTCTTCTCTAATGCGCAGCACGGATTTCGCAAGGGCCGTTCAAAATCTGCTGATAGCCACCGACCAGTGGACGAAAGCAGTTGATCAGGGTAACGAAATTGACGTTGTCTATCTCGAATTTGTTAAGGCATTCCGCCGCGTGGATCATTCTGTTTTGATCAGCAAGCTTTCCCATTATGGGGTGCGAGGCAATCTTCTTCAGTGTTTTGTGTCGCATCTTTGTAAACCGTCTATAGAGGGTGCGCGTTAGTGGCGTTTTCTCTACTTGCGAGCCCAGTCTCATTGGAGTACTCCAAGGTTCAATTCTTGGCCAGCTGCTGTTTTTGGTATTCATGAACGATCTTCCGCTCTCAATAACCTCTCCATTACTATTGTTTGCGGACGACGTCAAAATTTGGCCAGCCGTCAACACTACCGATGATTCTATAATCATACAGAAAGACCTTGACACTCTTTTCAATTGGTCCCGAGTGAACAGACTCGAGTTTAATGCCAGTAAGTGCGAAGTTTTGCACACTCGCGGTTCTGTGAAAACCACTAATCACCTCGACGGTAATCCGCTCCAGACGGTTCTTACTGTTAAGAACCTAGGATGGACTGTTTCGTACACCCTCTTGTGCTCTGTGGACGCTGAAATAAATGTAAAAAATGTTACCAACATACTGGTGTTAACGAGACGCTTCTTAAGCCGGTTCAGCCCTGACTGCTTTCGGCTTCTTCATAACAATATCGTATGACCGCATCTGGAAAATATAACTGTAATCTGTCCACAGCATTCCCAGAAAGGACATTTGCTCCTGGAGGCGGTACAACGACGGGCCACTAAGGCAGTCGGGGGCCTGAAAACTAAACAATATGAAGAGGGTTTGAGATCTTCGAACATGTATTCCTTAGAGTATCGAAGGCTTCGAGGTGACTCGGTATTAACCTCGGCTCCTGATGCTCAGCAAGGGGAGTAGTGTGACACTGAGGGGCCAACCCTAAAACTAGAGATCCAACATAGCAGACCTGAATGCAGACATAACTTCTTCTCATTGCGCGTTTGCAAGGCTTGGAATGCTCTACCGGACCATGTTGTTTCTCCCAGCTCTGCAGCAATTTTCAAGGCTCGCCTTGGCCAACATTTATTGCATTAGTTCAGATAGTGTACCTATTTTCCCCAGTTCAGCCTGTTGCTGAGGGCCCCAAAATTCCACTCATCGAGATACGGAAACCTCAAAAGCTCCAGCATTCTGCTTCCGTGTACAACCCACTGAACCGCTGGAGAACGAATCCCAACATGCAAAACCCGCCACGTGAACTGCACCCTAGAAGATGGACCGACCGAGTACGACGTTCAACGACGCCTCTGCAAGTGAACCCCCGACTTCCGTCGTACGATCAACGTCTTCAAGGGGAGATGTTATAACACCCATAAAACTCGTGTTATTAGGGTTCATGTTTGAATTTTGTACAAGTTTATGATGGCATATTCGGGTTACTGGATATGAACTAGCAAATATCCGTAGCATTATTGGAATGCCTAGGAAGAATACTGTAAGATTCTTTTTGTTTCACTTTTGCTTGATCACGCTTGTTTACGAAAATATAGAATTTCAAACTTTCCATTGCAACTGTATCTTTTATCTAATTTACAGGTTACTTATTCATTAACCAAACATTGCGTGCGAACGTGTCGGAAATATTTCAAGTATTACGGCAACGCGGAATATCGAATTACGGTTGTACATGTTCCAACGCAAATATATTTCCACATTAACTGCCGTATTTTCAGTTGTTGCGTGGAACGTCTTTCCGTTATTTCGCCTTAAGTCGGACGACTGTTATGTTAGTGACAACATAAGGGGTGGTTTTCGCCAAATATTTTCGGCGAATTACGCATACAATTGAAAGAAGCCGTATTTTAGTGAAAAAAATTGAAAAATCTGAAATATATAAAATGCGCAATTTGTAGGGTAAATTAACTTATGGGTAATTTTTTGGGTAATTTTGGGTCATTACCCCTAAAATTACCGGGTCAAATTACCGGATAATTTTTAGAAATTACC
>LUCH01003532.1:13141-23556 GCA_013368495.1 Paragonimus heterotremus
CTTTTTAGTAACGTTTTCTTCTAGGATATTCCACGTCACTGTTGAGGTGAGCGGCGGCCCGAGCTGCAGTACCTTTTGGTCAGGCTCATGGCTGTTATGATGATGATGATCAAGAGAAAAGATAATCCAACAAACAACGTCACTTTGGATGCCATAAGCTTCCGGTTTGTGTCTGAGGGATTCACGGTCAAAAGCTTGGACAAAGTAAAAAAAGATAGGGTCTGAGATCATATTATTGTTTCTTGCCTCCGTCAGACTGTTCGTGAAGATAAGTATATATATTACAAATGACCAGTTAGGAAGGAAGCCATGCTAGGTGGGAGAAAACTGTTTGATAAAAGTACCTGGGGATGGCGCGTTTTAATAAGCACCTGTTATCTTGCATAAAACACTGGTGAGACTGATTGGTCGGTAGCTATGTGTGGAATTTCAGCCACCCGCTTTGAAGGTAGGTGAGCGTGGCCGTGGATTTTTTCCCATGCACTAGAGAGAATGCCGATCCGGAGTATCTGTTTTAAAAGCTTATAAAAGGGTTCTGCCAGACTAGCAGGTGCTTTGAGAATCCTGGTGTGGATCTTGTCAGGGCCCGTGGTACTATATGAACTGATCTTGAGCAAAATGTCCTCAACAGTTGATACAGAAAACTCAGCGACAAGAAATAGTTACCAAAAGCTCTGCGGCGATAGGATAGGGTGCCAGTTCGGCGGTACAATGTTGAAGACTACCGAATAGTACTCCCTAAATAAATCGGCCAGCTGGGGGTCCGAAAAGATCCCCCCCTCAGACAGTCGCAGAGAAAGAGCTGAGGGCTCATCTGGACGCATATGCTTAAATAAAAAGTTTTTGCTCGTGTGAGCTTTCGGGAGGATCTTTCTTGGTATGAGTTTAGTGTGTTCGCGGATCTCCCGCCCACACCTGTTTCAAGAAGTGTAAAAAGTAATTAAGTCCCCCGTGTTCCCCGTAAGGTTATACTTGGAAAATAACCATGAGCGGTCATCAAGGAGACGACTTATTCTGCACAGAAGAGGTGAGCAACACGTGAAAGCGCACAGGTTGTGCAGTACAGATAAATCGCCGGATTTCTGAATTGCGCTTCGTAGTCTATGATAGTTCTGGTCCACAGAATCATATTAAAAGAGAAATGATCCTAAATGGTTTCTCAGGCCATTAAAACCAGCCCAGTTTAAAACTCGAACTGTGAAGTTTTGTTTACTGATTGCTGTAACCAATAACAAGTAAGACCAAAATCGAGCAGAGAATGATCACCGTGTCTAGATGGTGGCTTGATGATCACTGTCTGCCAGGTGGTACTCAAGACTAGACCCAGAGAGGGAATCTGACCAGAACAATGCTGCGCGGGGGTGTTGACGTTGCTGTGTCTGTCGTATGAACATCAATAAGGAAATCCAGAGTCCGCTTTCTGCGGTCCTACCTATACCCAGTTTATTTTCGGTACATTGACTTCATCGACAATAAACGGAAGTCTTCTAAGCTCACGAGAAGGGCATCATCATCGGAAGTGTTGGATGAGAAAGAACGATAAATAACTCTCATTAGAAGTTAGTCACAGGACATCATATTTATGAGAAGATCGGAATTTCGTGATAATCATGAGTGTTGGGAAGTTTTGTCGCCGAGCTCTCTGTCCTTCCTCGAGTGGGGTCAGTTCGGTAAACTGAATGTCCGAGGACATCCAGTTCACTGGCACTGTTATAACCTGCAAGCCGGGTTTCCGTAAGAGCAGAGCTGTGCGGTTGAGTTTCATGAACCACCTGTCTAGTTTCCGGTAATTCATTGAACAAATCAAGATAATTTGCACACATGCACTCAAAGCCTGTTTCCCCGTTTGCTTTTGCAACAGGATAGAAAGAAGAGTGTGAAGAAGAGCTTGGCAGTTGAGCATCAGTGAGAACCACTGATGTATTGCTGTGTATGATGATGATGCTGAGGGTAATGGGAGATTAGACCTAAGATTGGGGAGGGGGCTAGGGTCGGCGTCAGGATTAAACTCGTTTTTTTTGCCGAGTTGTCCTGACAGCTTTCCTTTGTGGCTGCAGGCGTGACATCACCGTCCGTGCACACGCCATTAACCCTGTAGGGCACTTGATGAGCATTCTTGGTGTTGCAGATTGCGGCCTCTGTATCCCTGCTAATTTCCGCGTTCTGGGAGGATGTTTAGAAGTTATCACCCACGGAGAATTGGACGCTTCCATCTGTCGAGCACGAGGCTTTAAAGGAGACGATGTATTTGATGTGAAATCGCCAATAGATCTCCTTAATAGGATTGGCCGAAGAAATGTGGGAGCTGCCCTCAACAGGCTCTTTCTTTTTCGAATTCTTGAAAGCTCATTTGTTTGTGTTGATTAATCTGGTTCATGATGTGTTGAGCTTCCTCTAATTTACTTACCCGCTCCTGAATTTCTTCGTATTTTTATGTTTGTTATTTTCCTTCATCCACATCCTTCGTTTTGGTATTTTCTGAGGCCGTCGTATGTAAGTGTCAGGTCGTAATAAATATGCTATCAAAAGCTCCCCAGTAATTAAATATAAACGGACGTGTGCACTATGGAAACTCCCTTTTGATTTCATTATTGGTTCCTTCTGCTTTTTGTGCGATCGCATTCAGTTATGCACGTGGCACATACGATTGTTGATCTGTATGTGTATTTCTAGGTTGCTTGTGAAGATGGGTGTATGCATAGGTGAGACGATCTAATTACAGCCATCTTGATTTCATTTTGTTGAGTGGTAAGCGCACAAATCGTTTCCATGATTGTGTATAGAAATTTTTCTTTGTATTTCTGTGCAAAACGTAAATTTCGCACTTATAATTTGCGGTGTATTTCAAGTTGATGTTGCCACATCTGAACTCGTCCCACCACTTCTTCCTTGGAGTATTAGACAGAAGAAGCTTGAAGCAGAATCCGCATAGTCGAAACGCAAAAGACTTGTTTACCAGCACCAGGAAATAAATTATCAAGCTTCTACCCAACACGCCGTGTGAACTGAATCGAACTGAACTAGGTCTTCTAGTGGCTTTTCCGAAACGTTGAAGTTTATTTTTAAAAATTTCCTTCATACCTTTAATGTTCTTAAAGTGTGCTGCAGGGAGTGTAATTTATAAAGTTATTCATTTTTAACCGCTGTAAGCAATAAACAGTCGTTAACCAAACGCGTTGAGCTAGCTGTAAGTAGTGGTATGTCAATGGATCAACGGGCTAGGGGCGGAGGTAGGAAGCAGGGACTCTCCGGGAATTCCCTACCTCCGTAAGGGCGGTCCTGTTTTACGGCTGCGAAATCTAGTCCATCAACGCGAAGTTCATGGACTGTTCGTTTTTGACCATCGATGTCCAAAACATTTGCGGCGTGTAATGGGAACACCGTGTAGGCAGTAACCAGGTTCGCCTACGTGTTTTCAGGACGGATAAACTCCATCGACCTTTGTGTATACGCATCTGTTCTCACAATCTTCGTTAGCTTGGTCACCTCTCACGAATGTCAACCCACCACCTGCCTCACCATGTCCTGTGTATGGGAGTGGTGGGTTAGGCTGCAAGCTGCAACCTGGTGGCCGGCGTATGGCTTCGGTTTTAGAATATTGAGGCACTGATACTGTAGCGTGTTTCAGTTGAGCTTCCAGGCTTCTCGGCTATGGTCCAGAGGAACACATTTGGTTGAGTACACTATCTGATGTGGTGGAGAGTAGAACTCAGTGCCACGGGTGTTGCGAGTCTCTGTGTACGTCAGTTTAATTTTTCTCCCTGTAGATGTATATTTTTTTACCCCCCACGTTGTCTTTCTATTTTTTATTTCCATATACTGTTGCATGTTTAACACTTCATATGGTCACTTCATGGTATACACATATAGTCGCAGAAACCGCCCCCCATTATCTGTCATGTAGTGCCAGCCCAAACCTGTCGCCTAAACCATGCTCAACTTCACCAATACGGCCGACTTGAGCATTCATATCTCCGGCCTGAATAACTGTAACAAAGCTGCCTAAAGAGAGCATAAAGAGAACGGCCAGATCCAATTGAAAAGCATCCTTGTTCCATACTTTACTGGAGTCATTTCGAGTGTAAGCGGAAATCCTAAAAAACTTCCAAAGATTTGGTGTTCAGAAAAGGTCTTTACAGAACCTGCTAAGCCGGTGGCAATCTACTACAGTAAGGTTCCGGCCGTCTTGCTGAGAACTACTACTGGAGCCTAACCGATAGCGATGGCGGTAAAATTACCAGACTTGTACAACGGGTGTCGAGTAGTCAGAATTGGTATCGTTACTTCGATACACTAGATTACAGTCCCTGTAATGCAACCAACCTGTACGTCCAACTAATATAACGTCCGTTCGAGTGCTGTTCGTGGGTCTTAGAGTGCAAACGTTAAAAGCACCTGTAATAACCGGCGTTCCAGGCCTAGACAGGAGATAAGAGAGACTGGAAGGTGGATGGTAAGAGGCAGGATTTACTGAGACGGCCTTACTATAATTAGATATATCCGTTGTGGAATCTTCAGTGTAACTATTGGAAATGCGGCGCGGGATAGGTCTGAGTACCAGATTGGATAAGACTATGTGGGAAGGTTCAGCTCTAGCAGGATTTTGCCTGTCCACTCTTCTGTTTGCAGCAGATAGGTCGATTCAGTTTGTACTGCGTCAGGGTTGGTGCAGTATGAAATTATTGTTTTCGTGAATACCCATGACTGCATGTGGGCTAAGATACCACTATAACGCCTGGACCTAAACAGGTGAACCATTGGAATTTTGTACGAAGACCTTCAGCCCAAAACGGTTTATTGTGAGAGGACGATTAAATGGCGGTGTACTAGAATTTGTACCACATTTTCCCATGAAAGGTGATTGCCCTTTCCCAACCCTCCAACCTGGAGCACTAGAGAACTGGTTCGTCAGTCCTCTACCTGTTGGCTTGCCTGATACGAGTGACTGTATCGATGCGATCATCACGCCGTCTAATTTAACCTAATAGATTATCGAAACGCGCGAACCGTCACATCGTGTCATAGTGAAAGTGTCATTGTGAAAGATGGTGATGTCACCCTATTTTCGCTCATTCCCCGATTGCCTGTTTACAAGATGTACGCACCTCGATGTTGAGTGTTTGTATATAGGCCTAGTTGTTTTTAGTAGTTAGGTCTTCTCTCCATCATCTTTTTCTTTCCTTTTCCTTTTTTTCGTGAATAGTGCTTACTTCCTGTCCGACAGTTGTACGACAGTTAACCGTCAATAAGAACAACTGACGTATTTAACGATAGTGATGATGAAGATGGAGGATAGGTTGCGTGAATAATGGTTGTGAGAATCAACAAGGTATACCATAATTTCATGCAAATCCTTAAAAGGTATATCGTCAGGGCCAGGAAAGATATAGTTAGGGCACCTGAGTTTAGCCAACAACACGTTTGAGGAAGTATCCACCGTGCTAGCGCCATCGATTCAAGTGGCAGCGTGAACCTCATGAACTGAGGGCGACTGTACAAGAATGTTGTTGTAGGGCTCGGCAAGCATATCAGAACCTCGGCATCAGAGCTAGTAGGACCTAGCAGTTCTAAGGGTTTGGCTGCCTTAGCTTTCGTTTTGTGAGTTGACGATACATATCAAGGGTTTCTATTCCGACCGACGACGAAGCACTCGGTAAGTGTTTGTTGGTATTGAGGACGGTTTTTGCGAATTAACGAAACATACCGATTTCTTGTAGTGACGTGAATCCTCTGGTCGTCTTCAGATCATAGTAACCGATAATACGCCTAAGCATGTCCATTTTCCAAAATGTGATCGAGGGTTCGACAGCATAGTTGACCTGGAGGTCTGTTACATTTGGTGACTGTTACGGGTGTAGATCCACAAACTGAAATCTTAGGTAAATGTAATTTCTAACTTGGATACTGATTTCACCCTTCGAATTATGAAGAGGTTGGGCGACGATAGAACCTCCCTGCTAGCCAACGACTGGAACCATTTTGACGAGTCGTGCACTAACTTGTTTCCAGAATATTAGCAGGTGCTGAATTTTTATAAAAGAAGTCTTGGAGAGAGGGGCGCACTTAGACGGCCGGTTCTTCTCACACATGTTCAGTCCTGTCTGCGCCAAGAAGAACCATGTCCTCCATGGCTCACAATCTAGGTAGAAACTGCCGAGTCGCCGGAGTCATGCCGTCAGTTAACTATTATGAGTTGGCAACATCGATGGTCGTGAGGAAACCGGATGAGAGGGTGCGAATGTACACTGATTCCCCCACCACTTAATGTTGCGGCGGACAATTGTCATTAATCAGTCCTTGTTCATGAAGATTTACACACCAAGTTGAACGGTGAGTATTGCTTTGACAAACTGGACTAGACTGACGCCTTTCTACAGGGTGAAGTCGCACCATGCTCCAAGGGGTTGCTGACGATCAGTACTCATCGCAGCTTGTTGCACTTCTCGCTTTTGCCATTTGAGATTGCTCATGTTGTCTCCCAACAGATAGTGGTGACCGGCGTCGATGGAGACGAATTGGTGAGGCGCTTGGACCACGTATCCGACCAGGCCAATTAATGGGACATGTTTTTCACTAAGAAGATTGGTGAACGGTATCCTGCCTTTTTAGGAATTGACGGTTGATTTTTGACCGCATTGACATTGTTACATGGCTTGTTCAGCAAGACCGTTAGATGTTGCGTTCGGTCTGTTCAATCTAGACTGAGCAAATTGGGCTGTGGGCGATTCTTAAAGTAGCGTGTTCCGTTGATTTGCACGACCTCGAGTGAAACATAGGTCATCTGACCTCTGTGTTTCAAGACACAGCACTTTGAGATAATTTTGATTTCGGATGCAGTGTCACTTTGGAGTTGGGTTGATGTCGACTGTTACGTTCCATTTGTATTTTCTTAGGTTGTGTACCGTTTCGTTGCCTTATACGACGCTCTACGATCCCCGTCTGACATTCCCATATCAGCGTTGTACCACACGTAAAATCGTTTAGCGTACTTGCCCGTCTATTTCTGTGGGAACTTCGAATCTGCAAGTAACATTCGGCCATAGAGTGAATTTTCAGGATATCGCATCTCGGCTTCCGAATGCTGTAGTCATTCCAGGATCGTTTCATTCCTTTCTAACAATGTGTGGTCGTTCAAATTTCAGGAGTTAGAGGCGTAGGTGCCGAGCTTATGAGCTCGCTTTTACTATTTATCCAAATCCGATTTTCTTTCCTATTCTCATTAGTGTTAACTTCTGCAGCTCTTTATGGAATATATGGTTATTACAGTGGTCATTTTCGTCATGTTCAGACCAGTTACATGAATGCGTCAGCAGCTTAAACTGTCGCTTGTTGCCAGTGATCTTCAGATAGGTTTGGAATGACTAACCTTGCCTTATCCAAGTTCGATACTGTACTGCAAATGACTCGACTTAATTTGGCCCTCAGTACGCACGCTCTTGGTGTCACTAGTTTCAGGAAGAACTGATAAAACCGTTCTGTAGCAAACACGAAATACACCAGTGTGTGCTATGCACGAACAGGTTTAAAGGCGAACGATAGAACTGTACCGTACATTGGCGGTCCCAAAATGCTTTTGAAGCATATAATAACCACACGCGTAAAAATGTACGAGACGAGTTATTAATGTTTGCTCATAACACGGGTCCGTCACGTCATCTGCAAGCACAGGTGAACTTGGTGAACATCTTGCACATTCCAAGGCTAGAAATTACGAAACGGCTTTCTGTATGTAGTGTGACAGCGCAACAGGTGAGTTTCTTCCGACGAACAGACAGTCGTAGTCCGTGACTGATAGTACTACCAGAGCGTAGTGGACTTACGGTTGGTTGTCAGGTTTTTGTCGTTCTACATAGACTGGCGGTATTACAACATGGCGCACATTACCTCACTACAAAAGGGTTTCACTTACCGTCAGCGGATACATGGGCTTCTGGGCAACATATTATTCGTCTGGCGTACCAAACGTTTAGTGCATGGATGCTTTCGGTCTATGTCAACCGTGGACACCTTTCGGGGAGGGTGTAAAAATCACGATGGTAGCCAGAAATCCGAACGTGTTCGAAAGATTACCGGCTACCTTGAATGATTGTACTCTATTCAACAGGCTTATGTACCGATTTGGCAAACGGAGTCCGGCAACAGGAATTAGGCGTCTCAACAGCCCTGTTTGTCTCAAGCTTGATTCCTGGGCAAATCTGCCACACCAGGTCTGTCTTTTCCAATGAGTTTTCGAACTACATTTCTGTTTCCGTCTTGCAGGATGCATTAGTCATCCAGGACAAATAAACTCCATACAAAGGACCTGTGTACCGAACTCCGTCTTCATTGTCCTCATGGGGTTCCGAACTTCGTTCCTTGTTCCGCTTCCTTGTTGTTAAGGTCTTTTCGAACCAAAAGCTTTTGCGGTGCCTCATTGCAGGTCGTTCCACTTGGGTATCCAGACTGTACTGTTCCTCTGTAACTATGTGGCATACACCTTGTGTGCGTTTCTCGTGTTAATTATGTTCTATAAGCACAACACCGCTCTAGTGACCAACACTAGCGAGCATCCACTTATACCCAACGAATAAAGTTTTTCTGTGCCTTAGAAATGAGTGCTAATTTCACTCTAGTTTGTGTACAAGATTAGGCTTCGCCTTCGCTCGGAATCCTAATGTTGGGATAATGCCACAATTAACCCAAAAATGTTTTTTTTTAAATTCTTAACGTTATATGAGCTTCTCCGCGTTGTGAGCCTCCGCTTGGAAATTATAAATACGGTGGAGTTTCTAGTATATTCGCAAACGTTTGGCTGAGATCAAATATACCCTTGGCTGAAGGTTCCCTGTCTTTCTGTCTTCTTCATTTGCGGTAGTACGTGCGTCGTCGTATAGGCCGTGATAATGCAACTCGTTAGTACAACCGTCGTAGTTAAGCCGGGTTATAGTGAACACCGGGCGTTAGTAATTTTTCATCAATTGTCAATCCACGTGGTTCATAACAGATTTGGCGACGGAGTTTTCGGATTCATCTCCTCATCATGTCCTCCGATCCAGAATTGAAGCAAATAATGCAGGCACAAATATGATTGATGGTGCTCATCACTACACGGTTTGCCACAATGAGGTCATCTACGCCTTCCGTTGATCCGCCGCCCGTGGATCACATAGCCTGGAATATCCAGGAATTCCTGTATGATCCTGATGCCGGTGTATCATTCGATTCATGGTACAGGCGGTACGAAAACGTTTTCACAGTCGAGTTGGCCAATCGAGACGACGAGGTTAAGGTGCGCCTGCTTCTTCGGAATCTTGGTTCGGCGGAGCACGTCCGTTATTCGAACTACATTCTCCCTGCCGAGCCGCGAAGGCTGAGCTTCGTGGACACCGTGGAAAAAGTGAAGAAGATAAACGGGGATACCTGTTCTCCATTCAACGCCAGGCTTCATTTTCTCCAACTGGTCAAACGTGACAATGACGATTTTGTCACATGAGCTGGTTTGGTCAATCGTGAATGCGGTCGGTTCAAACTCGGTTCACTCACTGAAGACCAATTCCAGTGCTTGGTATTCATCTGTGGTTTCCAAGCTCCCAGCTACGCTGATCTTCGAACGCGGCTCCTGACCATGGTCGATCAGCAAACTGAGACGAAACTAGAGAAGATGGTCGATGAATGCGGTCGACTGATCAACCTGAAACGTGACTCCGCGATGATCCAGAGCCCGGACCGAGCCCCTCGTTCGGTGCACATGGTTTCCAAGCCCCAACCTCCTACGAGAACCGATCAAGCCAGCTACGACAAGCCTCCTTCTGCTTGCCATTACTGTGGTGCGTGGCACTCCTACAGGTTCTTCACTTTCCGGCAACGTCGCTGTCAGAAATGCCACCTGGTCGGGCACTAAGATGACTTCTACTCGAAAGGATTGGCGGTCCGGGGCAAGCTTGCCTTGGTCCCAAGATTCAAGCACTATGGCAAACCGGTTGGCAGATCATCCAGTCTGCTGGCCACTTTCAAAGTGAATGTCGCGGAGAATCGCAAGTTCGTGTCGGTCCACATCGACGGTCGTCCATTTCCTTTACAACTGGATACAGCCTCCGATATCACGATTATCTCCGGTGCTCTCTGGCGAAAACTGAACAGCCTTCCTGTCCATCGATCATCCCAACCCTCCACCAGTGCCTGTGGTGGTACTGTGCAGCTGACTGGCCAGCTGCATTGTTCGGTATCATTCCGGGCAGCAACGATCAGCGGGACGTGTTACGACTCTGACCTGAATCTCTTGGGTCTTGACTGGATCGAACAACTTGGCCTCCTGGATCTTCCCATCCGGTCAATCTGTAACCATGTGCGGTCCGTTGACACGCATGGCGATCTGTCCGACCACATCATTTATCAGTTCGCCCCGGTGTTCCAAAATGGTCTTGGTCAGTGCACCC
>LUCH01003532.1:49730-78433 GCA_013368495.1 Paragonimus heterotremus
TTGGCTCAAAAGCCTGTACTGTAAGATAGCGGGTGGGTGGCAGTGTACCCGAAAGATGCCAACCTTCTTCCAATCCCCAACCTGGAGGACCAGGAGACTGGTTTGTCAGACCTCTACTTATTGGCCTGCCTGACATGAGTGACTCTATCGGTGTGGTGATCACATCGTGCAGTTTAGCCCAATAGGCTATCCAGATGCGCAAGCCGTCACACCGCGTCAAGGTCCAGTCTCGTGCCATTCGCGTTTTGCGTGTTGATTGATTGCTGCTTATATCCGTCTGCGTTTTTCGGTTGGCTGATCACAGTAAAATGAAGTTTATTTTGACCCCACTCCTGTTCATCCCAGTGTATTGTCATATGTTTTGTTTACTCCAAGCTAGGTTTGTTGTGGCGATCCTATCTGAACATTCAGCTGTAAGTGTGTGAATAGGGCTAACTTGTTTCCCATTGCCAAGAACGAGATTATTTCAAGATTAAGTGCCTCAGGTGCTTTGCACTATCCATTCGTGACTGACCAGCGTTACAGTTTGTTTCCACCGACTGCTTGCGTCCTTCTTTTATACAATCTCGGGTCGTAACTGTTCATAGTTGACTGATTTTTGTGGTCTGGTATCTTTTTGTAAAAAAATGCCGAATTTGTTGCTCGGGGTGAATTTATTGATTTCCTAAACAATGTTGTTGGCCATGTATATTGTTATGCAGGATTCTAATCTCGTGGAGTTGATAAAAAACCCAACCATTGGTTCTCCTGAAGATAAACTGCGTCTACTTGTGTTTGCATCACTTCTGAAAAGCGGCAGCCTCTTATGCACATCAGGCGGTTCTGTTTCCGGATCGGGTGTTGGGACCGCTGGTACTGTGGGATCCACCGGAATAGGCTCTGGCACGGAATATTGTTTGAGCGATTCAGAAGTCTCCCAGTTTAAATCGTGGCTCAAAGAAACATGCCCGGACTTGGATCTAAGTGCCATGGATTATGTGCAACACTTGCGGTAAGCACCTACTCATTCTTTCTTTTGTACTGTTTTGCATATGTAATCAATGTGATAAGTATCGTTTTTATTCTCATCTTTGCGGTCTCCCGAAGTGGTGTGATTGTGGTTCCTGATTTATTGTTATTTGCA
Source organism: Paragonimus heterotremus (assembly GCA_013368495.1). NCBI lineage: Eukaryota > Metazoa > Platyhelminthes > Trematoda > Plagiorchiida > Troglotrematidae > Paragonimus > Paragonimus heterotremus. The sequence continues at coordinate 50,854 of LUCH01003532.1, forward strand.
TTGTCAAATGCTTGCTGTTTTGGTTATTTTCCTGTGACTTGTTATGTTTATAACGCATGTTTTGGTGAACTCCATCCACGATCTCCCAGGACGTTTGTTGATTTTCTCTTATCACAAGTGACCGTACTGAACAATGTGCAATGTGGTCAACACTCAGTTGGCATACGTTTAAACATATGTGTACTCAAGACCAATCAATAATGCTTCTTATACACCTTGAAGGGTGGATACTCAAATGCTAACTAACCTATAACTTTAGTAGGTGTAAGATATTTGTTTTTTGTGACCCATTTGGGTAAATTCAAACGAATAGGGTGAATTTGCTTATGTAAAATTTTTGGTGAACATTGGTTGCATGCTTTCTAGCTAGTTTGGTCGTGCGACCTTAGGTTTACCTTTGTCCGTTTAGAGCAGTGTCATACTTTATTCACACCCTGTTCAGATGTGTTTATTTTCCATACGCAGTGCACACTCTAGGGGATAAGAAGCACGTGGTAACTCTGCTTACATCAAACAATTGCAGGTGTGAAAAGGTAGAAAGGAGTTGAGAGATTTTTTATGAAAGTGATTTATTGTGATGCATTTCACTGAAGAACCTTATGAGCTCAAGCTCCTATTCATGAGTTTTTTCATGTTTTTGGCTTTGTTCCCATGTTAAATTTTACCGCACCAAATCAATTTGTCATTTCCTCCCCTCCTTTGTCAAACAACTCCTTACTTGGTGACCTCCCCCAATCCCGGTTTCCCCCACACATGAGAGACACCTTATTTACCGCTCGCAACCGAAGTCATACTCAGATGTGTCAAACACCAAGGTTCCTTTACCTGAAGGACACATTCCCCTACTCGCTTCCCGCACACTGTTGAATCTTACCACCTTTAATGTTTGAACATTTATGCAAACAGGTCATCAGACAACTCTTGCATGTAATTTGGAGACCCTCGCCATCGATACATGTTGTCTTGGTGAGACATGGCCTCAGGATTCTAGCTCGGTGCTACATTTGCAATCTTCGTGAGCCGCTTCATCATGTGAGTACAATGTGTGCTTGTCTGGAGACTCTGTGGCTCAAGCCATTAAACAAGTCGGTGTTGGAATTGCCCCAAACACATACGCTACTTAACTGGATACCTGTTGTTGTTGCATGTGCTCCACAGATCAGTCCAGATGCAATCACATGACTTTTTCATCAGCTTACTAACCTTTCACGCACCGCTCGACGCACGGGCTTTGCGGTACTGACTGGAGACCTGAACGCTCAAGTAGGCAGGCTAAACGCTGACGAGCGTGACTTGGGTGCTCTACACGCTTAACGTGCTCGTCGAGCCGACAGCGATGAACGTTTATGCTGATAACAGTCTGTTCCTGGCACGTGCTAATTTCTGATGTTCTAGGCACCAATGCACCACCTGGCGACCTCCGTCGCCCAGTCACTCGTGAACACAGATAGACCATATGACCGTTATCTGTCGGTGGCGTGACTGTTCCTAAGTTTGCAACTGAATCTGAATCACCTGTGTGAATTCCAGTCGTGCAGTTTTATGTGCCAAGTTCGATTTGCTTATTGGTGGGAAGTAACTTCGCCGTCAATCACAAAATGACGTGTCTATACTAATAGAGTCACAGACGCTTTATACTTGCCACTGTGCGTTTGTCTCTAGTCTAGGTCTCCACCAACTAGACGACATTAAAATACACTAGGCACATATACGGCATGCAGTGCGTAAGTGTGATACTGTCTCATGTAGTGCTAGAACTTGTTCAGCTGTCAGTCGCTTGGTCTCTATGAGATTACTGGAAGTTTTCGACGGTCGCCGGAATGTTCTATCCGGCAGTGAGTACGATTCGATCCGCAAGGCTACTCGCCTGGAGTTCGGAAAGCAATTATGTGAGGATTGCGAGACGTGGTGGACACAACGCGTTATCGAGATGGAACAAACCGCTGCTACCGGAACTCTCTGAAGCTCTTCTGTCTCATTCAGCCAACTGACAGCAGGTATCTAGTTCTGGGCGTGGTAATCTGCGAATTCAGTGTCGAACATATCCATAACCTGCAACGACGATTAGGATGCTGGACTGAGCATTTCCGATAGCATTTCAACTGGTCACCCGCGCCATTGACTACGCCTTCGGGTTCTGCCTACGCCCATTGGTTTGTTGACGTTTCTCCGCTTTCGGAAACAGAAATCTCACTTGAGGTCAAGTTTCTGAAACATCACGAGGCGCGCGGCGCGGACGCACTATCTCCTTTCGTTTTTGTAGATAAAGGTCCAGCCTTCGCTAATGAGCTGACGGCTCTGCTCCCAAAACTTTGGATCAGTGAAGTTGTTCCAGATGACTAAAATCCGGCTAACAAACGTCGGCCTTATTCTCACAAATGACACACACTTCGTGTGCAAATCACAGAGGGATTATCGGGAACACTAGGTTTCTTTTAGTAACTTCATCAGGACAGAAAGAAGACGTATGTTGCGATATGTCAACATTTATTTTACTCTGATTAGTCACAAACGTTCACAACACGATGAACAAATGCAATGAGCTAGTCCAAACAGTTCGAAAGAAAAAATGGGGGGGGGGCAGACGTCATCAGGCACTATTCTATACGTATGCGGCTGCCCAATTAGGCTTGCTTCAAAGCACCAGAGGACCTGTTTTACACAGTTGCGAATGCAGTTTGTCTGACCATTCTGTCTCTCACGTTGTCTATGAGTTCACTTGCAGTTGTGGTGACGTTTACATAAGCAAAACAGACCGACACCTATCTCAGCGATTGGCAGAACACGTCACGAACTGATTAAGACAACTTAACACGACAGTCTCAAACCGGTGAATTCGTTACTCGAAGCCCCGTATCACCGATTGCCAGACACCTCATGATAACAGGTCACCAGGTGGTCCCACTTAACTCTTTCAAACTATTGTTACATCATCAGAACCCGAAGCTACTGGCTTTTAGCGAAGCCCTGCTGCTTAGAGCTCACCAGCCGGCGCTGTGTACACAAAAGTGGTTGAAGCAACCCATAAGAATGTCCTGGTGGCAATGACAGTACGTGGTGTGATTGTATGCTTGTCTATATCCTGTCTAGATAGAAGATCACAGACTGTCTGTCTGATCTTTCGTGGTTCAACTTTGAGTTTTGTTTTTCAACTTTCTCCGCTCTGGAATGCTGTAGCATGCACTTGTATGCTGAAGTGCTTCTCGTATTACATTTCACACATCTTTCTCCTTGATATAGATCTTGTCATCGCAGTCTCTCTCACTGTTTATTTTCCGAGAGATAAGGGTTTCCTTTTCCTGCTGGCCATTCAGTTGGCTAACCAGCATTGGCCGGTTGGACACAAGGGCATCACTCACACACCTACTAGTCTTATTCCTTCGGGTTTACACCGAATACGTGGTGTGTGAGTGGAACCGCAAGTGGTGTAGCGCAAGCCACTTGGGATGATGGTTTAAGGCTCAGACGTACTTCGGATTCAGTCACTGTGACAGTTGCGGATGCCGCCAATCATATCCTGTTTTCCTCTATTTGTCTGTTATACATAGCTTGCACGTTTTACGTTTGCGACTGATGGGAGTAAACGAAATGTTAACCTATCGCAACCTATGTCATCTTTCTAAATTAACAAAGCGATTAGCCTGATTCCTGTTGCATCAAAATTGCCCGCAGCAATTGTACTTCGCAAACTAAGCGAAACGTACGGGAAACATATTTATGAGGCACAAACTGGGTTTAACCCTGATCTTAGCTGCGCTAATTGCATCTTCATACTTCGTCAGATGCTTGAACTCCCCCATTCATATCGAAGGCCAGCAGTTGTCTTTTTGGATATCAAAGGAACCTTCGGTTCGGTTGACAGGGCTACACTTTGGAACTGTCTATCAAGGAAAGGTGCTTCTGAAAAGTGAACATCTTGAAAGCAATTTACTATCAGACCCCGGGCAGGATTAGGGCTTATGGCAGGGTACTGCTGACCTTCAGCATCGTAAGTGGAGTGCGACATTCTTATTAAAATCTGCATTAGACGAGATCCTAGAATGTGCACTGACAAACAGTGAATATATGTGGGTTTGCACCCAAGCACTCGACTTCGAGACATGGAGTATATCGACAACATTGCAGTAATCTGCGAGGGCTCACAGGAGGCCCGAAACTGCTTAGACAAACAAGAAGCATGGGTTCGTTAGTTTGGTATGACGTTTGCCCTTACTAAATTGCAAGGTACTGTTACAAGATTGGCAGGACTGTGTGACTGCTTTCACCCTTAATGGTGAGCATTTGAAAGTAATCGAGAAGCTCATGTATATTGGGAGCTGTATCAGCGGTGGTAAAATGTCTGACCACATCACAAATCGCATAGAAAAGGCTCGGATGGCGTTTGCCAACTGCGCGATCTGTTCCATCGGCATGATCTAGGTCTTTCTGTGTATAATGGCTGGGTGCACAATGTCATCGTAAGAGCAGTCCTATTGTACGACTCCGAAACCTGGTCGATTCGCGCGAAGGATATTCATAGAGTACCCGTTTTTGACCATCACTGGCTTCAAAGCATTAGCGGTGTTTAGCGAGAACACTGTGTCAGCAGTGACGAAGACCGTCGATGTGTATTCGGTACGAATAAATCCTGCCGACCCTTGAGCGTATTGATCTCGTCTCACGGAGTTCGTTGGCTTGACCACATCTTACGAATGCCAGTTCACTACCTACCACATCGTTTCCTATTTCCGAGTGGTGGATTAAGCTGGAAGCGGCACCCCGGTGGCCAGCGCGACTCTGATTTGAGGTATGATGGCACCCACTACCAAGCTTGCTTCTATATGGACCTCCCAGCTGACTGGCTGGGGTCGGGATAACACTGAACACCCTTAGTTGAGGATGCTGTCTGACATGGCGAAGAACGGAGGTAAATGGTGCTCATTTTGTGAGTCTCTGCGTGTATAATTGCAAATTTCCCGTGTTTATCCCTTAACATCTAGTTACACACAAACACTGAACGTGAAAGTAAAACGTATAGTCAAGCTGTATATCAGTCAGCTGGATATTCATTTTCACGATCGGAAGTTAGCTACTCGGTGATTTATTACCATCAGTCGATTGTATAAAGCCAGGTAAAAAAATATATGTATTATTATGTGACATTTACAGTGTGTTCAGTTCGCCTTAGGAGGCCTTCGTATTGTATATCTAAGTACTCGTAGGAGTGATTATTAGATGTGTTGATATATTTTGGAACTGACCTTCTTTGTTCCACCTTTGCATTGCGCGAACAACAGTTATCGACCACAAAGTTGTAAGCGGAAATCGATTTTCCATTGTCCGGCGTAATCATATAGTACAACGTACTCTTCTTGGGTGTAATGATCTCACCATTCCGCAGAATTTTTCCAGCAGGTTCTATGTCCTTTCGACATAGTTTGTGCCTGCCGTGATTTTCCCGTACCGGTGGGACCATATAATCACCATACATAAGTCTTAATGTCTCTGTCAGTATTGTGGTAGACAAGATCGATGGTCCAGAATACATTATTGTAGCTTCTTGTAACGTTTCCTGGATATTGTTCTGTCGGTCTTTGGAGGTTTCCTGTTTCCTTGTACTTTACAATGACCTGACACACTGTCGTCGACCTGGTCTTCTTTTTTTTTCTTCTCTAAAATAAACCCACTGGCCTTCAATTCTTGTATGACTTCGTTGGTAATAACTTCGTGCTTTTTCTAGGTTTCTGGCGAATTATATGTTTATTCTTGGGACGGTCCTACTGTTGTATAACCATGATATGTTGGAATGCAAGAATAATTTGAAGTGCTGGGTTCCTCATTTTCCTGTTTCCAACTGGAAGGTTTATTGAGGTTCATGACGATTGCAGTCTTCTATGATTTCTTTCGGTGTTTTTCGTCGTGTTATGTCGCTTATAGACCGTATTTGATTTGTCATTTGTAGCCGATATAAACCAACGAGGCACAATCACACTTAAGCCAAGCCGCTCGAGGCGTTTCGTTAGCATGGGCATGTTTTACGCCAACCCAATCGGATTACTGCTGGGAAATGTTGCACTTTGTTTTCTGTGCTCTCTCCTCCTGTTCATTCATGTTGTTAACTTTCCCTCAATGTTTCTTTTTAGACGTCTTTCAAAGATGAGCCAAGTGAACGATCAGGTGTCTTCCGTTGGTGGAATGCGAGTCAATAGCAGTAAAAGCATGTTGAACAAATTGGTTTCTCACGGTTCGGCCATTTTCCTGACTGGAATGCGACATTTGATCGGACAGAAATCGGTACTAGTTTGTTTCTGTCTGTCGTATATTTTTGGCTTATTCGTTTGATTTCTTTTGCCTTGTTTGTAGCCACGTTATCATGTTTGTCTCATTTTGATTGAAATTTTGCCTGGCGAACTCGGCACAAACAACCTTGGGTTAGTCAACACTCGCATCTAGTCGTACTATGGTCTGCAATCAAACTTGAGGTGCTTTTTAAATCATATGCGGAATACTTCTGTGTGCCATCCTGGACCACGTAAGTGCCGAGTTCTGTCTGACTGTTCGGACATCTACAAGGAATTTCGAGTTAACCGTAAATCACTTGAGTGTCTTTCCAACGAACGAATTCTCTAATCAAGTGAACTCAATGCTAATATGCGACATCCGGATGTATTCAATAAGACAGACCTTTGGTAGTCTCATTGGTTGGTCGGTGCGCAATGTGTTGTGACTGTTTTTAGTCTCTAAAATACCAATATGGCGTTTTCCATCCTTTCCACCCACCTCTTTCCACCTCCCTGTGGTCTGTTCGACTAGACGGTATTCGCTGATTATCCATCCCTGTCAGACGCAGTGGTCAACACGGTCTCCTTATGAGAAAGTGAGCCGATATTCAAATTCCAGTCGTGACGGTGTATATCGTCCTAACTAACTTTCACATGGGTGAAGCTAGAGTCAAGTGGTCTCTTCTGAAAGAGGCCGACTGTAGCCTATGTGAACGCAAAAGCTGCGATCAGGTGTGAGCTGTCTGTTGTAGCAATCTCAACTAAGTTTCCTATTATTTGCCTCTTGCTTTCCGTCTTTGTTGCTGGGACACTACATCGTAATACCTCCTGCGATTTGAATTTTCTTGATAAAGTTATCAGCCTGTAGAGTTGCAGCGAAAGTTGTCGTAACATAAATTGTGCAACATAATGTTGTGCCTTTCATTTTTCGAATATCTTGTTTCATTTTTTGTGGCGCTACGTTTTTTGTTGAATGTGTATATATGCTCTATATCTTAGTCGTATGATGTGGTCACTGTAACTAGTGGATATCACGGAGCGCTTTCTTAACGCTGGGTTCCTCAGCGCAGAACTATGTCATCTTTTACTGCTTCACGACTTTCGGTTGAAAGAGTTTCGCAGAATGATTCATTTAAATCAGTAATCCGTCAGCCTAGTTTTCTGTATGGAAATTTGATACATTTTAGAGTCCTTAAAACTGATAACATTTTTCTGGTTACTGATGAGTAGTCGGGGATTTGGTTAATTTCAAGTTGAACATCACCCACAATTGATCGCAGCTGTCGCATTCCCAGTCAACCCCTTTCGACAAGATGCACTAGACTTGAATTTCTCTCTCATTAGAACTCGTCAGTAGTGCATATCCTCGCCACCTCCGGGACTAGAACTCCGGCCACGCTATTCATGAGGCAACCGTGTTTATCACTGCGTCACTGACCTCACATTAGGCACGACCGAATTATTATATGTGAACGCTCAACCACTTTCGCTTGTGAGAAATGATCAGGTTACCTAATCGTCTCGATTGGAGATGTGCTTAATGTGAAGTCAATGGCGCAGTGGTAAACACGGTTGCCTCATGAACAGCGTGATCGGAGTTCTAGTCCTGGTCGTCCAAGGATATGCACCATTGACGTGATCTAACTGGAGCGAAACTCGAGTCTAATGTTTCTACTGTTAGAAAAGGACCGACTGTAAAGTCAATTATGGGTGATGTTCAACTTGAAACATTAGTTCTGTCAGTTTGAATTCATTATCGTTTTTTATTCAAACGGATATGGCTTCTAAGCTTCTAGGCATATCCAAAGTGATTTTCACTTCCATCTGTGCTCCTTTATTATTATTATTATTATTATTATTATTATTATTATTATTATTATTATTATTATTATTATTATTATTATTATTATCTATAGAAAGTTGTCCATGTGAAGTATTTAATAATTTAACGGTATATCAGTTTGACGTTGTCATCGTCGATGAAAGTCCTCAAGTCTATCCTTCAAATTCCCCATAAGTTTACTTTACGGGAAGACCCACTGTACCGTTCACTAGGTGAACGTTGAGTAACACATCCGCGTCCCACGACCGCAAAGTGGCATTCGAGGAAACAGTGGCAATATTGATACAAGGGTTACTGCGTAAACAAGATACAAATTCCAATACTTTCGAAATTCTGGGTAAGTTTCGATAGTACAAAGAAACCAGGCAACTAGTTACGAACCAATAAGCATTACCGTTACGTAATCATTACAGAAGAGATTAAAGCCATATCGATACGAACGTGAGATAGGAAACCAATAGAAATCGTGCGATGGATGCGTCATAAGCAGAACAATGAACACACGGACGTACGAGTTTAAAGAGGACATGGCGGCGGATAGACAGGCACACATCCTAATCGATTGAAGTTTGGATAGTAGGTTAACGAGACTAGGATTGGATTGGGAAGAATGTTACCTTCGTTCAAGGAAGTCCGTGCATCAACTATTTGCGACATCATCACCTACTGTGAAGCTAACGCGGACGTTCGTCACTTACACTTATTGTGGTAAAAATGAGCTGTTTGTAAAAATAGACCTAGTCATTGTTGTCAGTGTCATCTGTCTATTTCCTTAACGGAGAAGTAGTAGACCATTTAGTGTTGGACCATTGTCATCATTTCTTGCAAAACTATCAGTGACATGAGTAGCACCCATTCCAGTGTACTTTTGAACAGCGCTAGTTGCAACTGCACAATCGTAACCTCGAAATAATGTTGGACTAACTTTCACGATCAGACATTTGACGATGCAGACACTGTACAGTGATTCATCATTACACTCTTGAAACGAGAATTTATCAGAAGATGTTCGAAGACATCCTTCTTGTAATTGTATGCGCATATTCATGTGTTTAGTTTCATCGTATTCTCTGGTATTTTAAGAAAGAAGATGAATTCACAAGACATCTCGACAAAGAAATTTGAAAGCAACCATATATTGGAATTATACATAAATATCCGTAAATAAAAACCGCTTATGAGGTATATATATTTCGTAGAAGACATCTATTGAACGTCATGTTTTGGATAGCTTTTTAAATTTATTTTATCAGAGCGCGAACTGACTGTCTGAAACGTTTAATGTCAATGACAAAATATAATGGACTATCCATATGAGAAAGGAAAATTATTACGATTGTTGGAAAAATCACAGAGTCTGTTGTTAAAGACTAGTTGCTTTCAAATGTTTCTAAGTAAATGTCATTAACTTTTGCTGCGAAATTGCGCTTGTTCACGCGTGTTTAGTACTGTATAAAATGGTATGAAGTATAAATTAGCGTGACATATAGCCTGCTGACGCCCGTTGTCGTGGTTAGACAATGCAATGGATTATCAAGCCGGAGGTGCGAGTATTCCAACACTCCGCGGGATACCTCAAACTGGGGGGGGTATGTTCAAAAACTCGCAGCGAACGGATCAGGGACGGCCTGGGCGTCCGGATGAGTCATCGCTCGACTAGATCGGACTAACGGGCGAGATATGGTAAGCAAGATAGGATGGACGACCAAATTGGAAGCGCGACTATTCCAACACTCAGAGGAATATCTCGACACGGTCGTGGGATACTATCAAAGTCCACAGTGGATACATGGCGGACAACGCGAGCGACCGGACGAGTCATCGTTTTACAAAATCGAATCAACAGACGAAGAATGGCGAGCGGAGAATCCTTTGATAGAAGGGGGCGATCACACAGCTAAACCGGGCAGAAGTGTACACGACGTGTGAGCGGAAACCGGAGGGTGTTATGGACTGGAATTGTGACTCATAAACGCGAGCGCGCGAGTACCATGGTAACTAACGAATTGGACAATAAAGATTGTGCGTTATTGGACGCCTTTTCGCTACAACTGCGCATCGCATTTGCACATCACATTTGTACTCCACAGTGGCCCGTTGTGGTTTTTCTGCTCCAGATTGCTGACGTTCAAATCAATCAGTTTTGTCTCTGTTTGAATTCGTCAGACTTACCATGAGTGATGATCGAACTGTCTCGTTATGAATCTAAGCTCTTATCCACTCGGTCACCAGTTCTGCGAACTCCGGCTCGTGACGCCAAGGATTGCCATTCCAAACATTATTCATACTCTCGATCTATCCGATGGGCCCAAATTAAGACAAAGCCGGTTGTGGAATATCACGTTGAGGATGGGAATCTTAGGGCATTTTTCATATTCATTCATACTGTTGGTAAATCTGATCAGCTGGTGTTATGATTCGATCCATCGCTCATCGTAACAATGACATCAAATATCCATGAATAAGAAATGCATCAAAATAAAACATTATTAGCCAGAACTGGAAATACTATGTTGGCGCGCTACATTTTCGCCGCAGATTTCTGACACTTGTTAGGCTCAAACGGCTGAAAAGTATGAGTGATGCGGAATGGTAATTTATGCTAATGAGTGTAAGCAGTTTGTAGAAGGCAAGGCCTGTATACGCTTTTCTGTTAAACTTAGCATTTTCGCCTAAGTTTCTGCACAGTGTTTAAAGTATTCTACGCCAGTTAGGCCATTAGAAACGATCACTACTCATCCATTCTATGAAGGTCCCCGAACTGCCCGACACAATGGGTCTCTGCGTCGTTTGTTAATGTTTGTTTTCTATCGACCAACAAAGCTTCAGTCTGTGTTGTTCATAAACTCTTCTTGCGAACGGTTTCATATACATTGAACCTCAAGCCTATGTCAGTCAGGCTGGCAATGTTGAAGACGTCCACTCAGGATATTGTGTCTTTAACACTAGTCTGTTTTGGTGGATAGGAATGCAGATGTAAAAGTATTTGAAATTTATGCTAAGGAACCTCCTATACAGCAGTGATAACCTACACAAGTCGCGTAAACTTTTTTCGCCTCAACTGTTTCAGGTGATTCCTTAGCGTCTGTTAGCGAGATATCAGATCTCGCGTGAACTCCTTGGAAAGAACAAATATCCTTATCGTGTTCTGACTGTTTAAACTAAGACAGTTACAAAGTGTCCAAATCTCCAAGGATACGCTCGATTGGAAGTTTTCACTCGTACTATGCTAGATAAAAGCTAGGTTTCTTTCTACCGGAGTATTCTACGAACGCGACCGAAATTTGATGTCACCATTTTGCCGTGTACTTATGCTCAGAGAAGGTTGTGCAGTTAAAAGGCAAGAAATCATAGGTAATGAAAGGTATTCAATTCGGATCGAGGTTGATACTGTTATCACTTGTGATGATTAACAGATATTCTGCCACCCAGTAATGATTTGATTGCATGGTAATAGCTGATGCCACAGAATCGGAAGGAACAATACGGTATATCACAATTTTTCGAAACAAATAACTACCACATGCTAACCCTTTTAACATGAGAGTTGCTCATTGTCCATAGTCTTCTGACTTCGGAGAAGTGAGTTATTTTATTACGTAAATGTTGTTTTAACTGGGATGCTCTTACGATCGAGTTGGCTGTCAATTCTACTGCCGGTGTGTATTACACTACTATTCAGACCACACATTCTATTATGTCAATTGCCACTGGGCGTCGAATAGCGTGTAGGCCTCAGCCAAAGCTTTTCTGAAACATTCTACAACTGGAACCTGCTATCCCTCACTAAATTTTGTGACCCCTTCATACGCACACAGTATGTTGATTCTGTTGTGCAGTGGCTTTATGATTACTATTTATTCTCGTGTGAGTCTTAAGGTAATCAGTTATACTTTTTGTAGTCATCTACCTGCTAATTGTGGTCCCCTCCGGAAATTGGTTTCACCTGATCGTGCCCTGTTGGTTAGCGAGCACCTAAACTGAATATTATTGGCAGTTGCTTTGCACAACCGTTCTTTTAAACTGTTTGAACTTTGTTCTTCCCACGCTTTGTGATAGGGTTGATGTACTTTCCATTTTATTCAACTGTACTCTCAGAAATGCTTCCACAAATGTAGGATAAGACGACACTTTTGCTCTGTTCTGGCTAGCTCGATTGCATCTATCCCGAAATTTCTTCTGACAGAGAATTAAACTTTACTGGTACAATGACAAATTTACCTCCATTTTGTCACGTTACAGTATCTACCATTCACTCGCATTGTTTCACAATTAATGGAAAACAAGGGCGGATCAGAAGTTGATGACTACCGGTACTTTGATCCCAAGCTGCATCGTCGTCAGAACACGTAAGTGCTTTGAACCTTCTGTATGCGTTAGCACTCTATCCGCACTGTTTCATTGTTTTCACTATTGAAGATCGAGTCGATGATCATCCCATCTTCTGTATTATCATTACCAAAAAATATAGGGACGTTCCTCGTTTCAAACACCCGTTCTACGAAGCTTTTGTATTTGTTGTCGGAGGTGGATCCTATGTAGAATACCACGACCTGCTCGAGTGGGCTCGCGCAAGTTCCGGTGGAGGTGGCGGTGGCGTGACTGGACCATCAGCTTCTGCGAACGGTACCAACAGTATGGCAACGGATGTTTCTTCAGCTGGCTCTACAGGCCACGCTACAGTGTCGGGCTTTGGTCTAAATGTCAAACGTGTCGTTTATGGATGTACCGAGCTGGTCAGTCCGAATGAGTTTCTTGAACAGGTAGGTTCCAGTCAAATCATTTCAGAGATATTTGGCTGTTGCGTCGCGTTTGGTTTAAAAAGAATGAAATGTCCGTTAGAAATTCGGGCTTTCTTATAGTTCTGTTTATCATATCCTCTCCTGTAGCTTGATGACAAGTTGATTACCTGAAAGCATGATGTAATGTTTGTGGAGTCCTTAGTATTGCAGTCACATTTGTGAGGTTGTGCTGCTTATGAAAGTGGATCTTCTAACTCACTTGGAACGCGCGTGCATTAGAACTAAACGCAATTCCGGTTTGCTGGACGGGTATTTACTGTAGGTGTACTCCTGTTTTCATCAGTTACGAATAGATTAGCTGCATATTTCTCGTTTTATTTTATAATGTAGTAAGCATCACTAAAGGTGTGTCAGATAAACTTGATAATACGTAACGTTAATTTTTGTCACAATCCACATATTCCGTTTTACGATACAGTTCGCTTATGTAACAACTGAACTTTATTGAAAAACTCGGCTCGAACTGTGTAATAAAATGCATCAGGTTAATTTTGCATTCCTGTTCACGTTCTACACACACATTGCCTGCCGGGATTGATCCTTGTCACTGAAACTTCTCAGGTTGTCAGTTTGACCAGTGTTGTGTTCACAATGATGCAATTTAGTCTGTTTATTTTGCCATATCAGCACACACTTCCGCATCTTAGCATAACAGTTTATCATACCATTTGAAAACCCATCTCCGGCATTATGTCTCAAGGTTGACCATGCATAACCGAGACAGCGGCGATTGGGAAACAGGCTGTGATCATCCTAATCAGTTTTTTATGGACTGCTTTTATGAATCATCTCACCCAGTTGCTGGCAATGCCTTACTTTGATGTTATGTTTGAATGTAGACGCAGTTAATTTCGGCAGTTAGGTTCCCTCTCCTACCAATTTTTTCCTTCCGACTGTAGTTTGCTTCTTTATCATTGTGTGGCAGGTAGGCATCAGCGAGAGCCACTGATGTGTTGGTGTCTTTGATGATGACGACACTGATTTCTAACGAGAGCCGGCTGTCTCTATTCAAGCCACATAAAACGCTCAAGTCGATCTGCATTTTCGCGCTCCTTGCCATGCTTTCCACTGTACGTCAACTTTTAAGGCCTCGGTGTATGGTAATATAGTGGATTTGATGGACCCTGAACTCCCCAGCAAAAGTAAACTAAAACGAACCCTGTTGTGACACTGTTGCACACTGCTATTCGCACATTATCAATCAGAATGTACACCACTGAAAACGAAGCGGCGATCTAGGAAGTTAGTTGTAGGACTGCAGACTTACTCACATCACGCTTACGAAAATTCGTATGGTATCAAACGGCTCTTTCAATCGGAGGCATTAGAAAAAATCTAAGAAGAGACCGACTGGTTCGTCACCGTCGATATTTTTATCTATTGCTCCAGGGTGACAAGCAGATCAGAAAGATCCTTTCACTGAAACGTTTTTCTTTATTCTAAAAGACTAATGGAAATTCAGGGCTTCATCTGGTCTGGAAACAGCATACCAACAGCGTGCCTTTAATGTGGTAAATGCTCTGTCGTCTGAGTTTGGTAGCCTTATCAGAAGCTAGGAAGCTTTCTAATTGGACTGTTACTCATTGAGCCATGTAGAATCCATCAACTCATCCAGGGTCTTAACTGGTCTCGGCAAGATCTCTCGAGCTGTCATTCTTATAATCCAGCAACTTACTTCTAAGCCTCGGAATCATATTATTGATGCGTAACGTTGACACATCATTGTGTCATGCGAAACCGTTTACAGATATCATTGCCGAACAACAGACTAGACATTATTCACTATTTGTTACATCAGTTCTATGCAGCTAGTGCGTATTCCAAGCTTATCATTTTATTGTCAGTGAGTATCTTCTGCAACGCCAAATTAGTTTACTGTTATTGTCTTCACCGACAATCCACAATCTCATTAATTATGAAATGACAGTGATCTTCGAGTGACAAGTACGCTGTGACATGAAGTCTGGGTTATTGCCAAGTTCTCGAGAGAGTGTTAATCAGTCCGTTTTCTAAGGTTTCCTTTCAATGGATTTCTGAAATTGTCGTGACCGGCTTTTCTGATTACGTAATTACTTATTCTCGATCTCTTATTTAATGAACTCAGACTTGCCTCAAAGTCCGCCACGTAAAGTTGAACTGGAAATGGTTGTTTCATTTTTCCACTTTGCTTTACCTTTTATCCACTCAGTGTATTTACTATCGTTAACATGTCCGCTCAGTTCATTTCATTTGCTCATCTGATTAGAAACATGTTTTGTTCTTCTAGCTCACCAAAATCGGCAGTGAACTTTGACGTATCGTTTACTCAACACAAACCGTCTACTATTCGTTTGATTTTGCCTATCAATGATGGATCTTCTCTCAACCTGTCATTGGAAGCTTCGATCGAAGTCTTCACGCATTCAGTCTGAATGGACTTGCCTTATGTTGTTCCAACTTTTTTCCCCATTGCTGTGACACACTGCCTTATTTTCACATCAATGCATACGAACTTGTTTTTCGGACTAAGGTATGCTCGTTTTCTCTTGACATACAGGCTGTTTCGAAAAACTGGATCGCAAGTTCTCATTTTTGTTTGAAGAATTTTTGTCTTCAGCTGGTTTCGGAAACGCACTCGTTGACTGCCCGAATGTTGTTAGTGCACATTTTATTATACTGTAGTAAGCTAAGCGCTCTTGATGTTTTCTTTGCTGTCTGCAACACTTTTTTCCTCCTTCTTAATCACAATTTAATGGTTTCAGCAGCTTCTTCGTTCGCTGAAATTCGGTACCTCAGACAGGGGATTCCAGACTTGTTTTTACCAATTTTTTCCTTGTGATATGTCTGATTTATCTGCGAATTTTTGTCGCTACCAAATATTATGAACACACGCACTATCTTTTTGTTCACGTTTATATATTTGTGATAGGCTCTGTTTTTCCTCATGATAATCGGTTTAATGAGATCGGAGATTTTGGCCTGTTTAGGAAGTCCTAATCGCGGGGGTTGTCGATTGGAGTTAACGGACAGTAACTGTGTCCATTTTGAGACGATCGGGCAACCTGATCATTACTCACAAGCGAAAGTGGTTGAGCGTTCACATATGATAATTCGGTCGTGCCTAACGTGAGATCAGTGGCGCAGTGGTAAACACGATTGCCTCATGAACAGCGTGTCCGTGGTTCAAGTCCCGGCAGTGGCCATGATATGCGCTACTGACGAGCTCTAATGAGAGCGAAACTCGAGTCTAGTGCTTCTTTTCGAAAGGGGCTGACTGGGAAGTCTATGGGAATGCGACAGCTGCGATCAATTGTGGGTGGTGTTCAACTTGAAATTAACCAGCTCACCGACTACTTATCAGTAACCGGTAAATGATTGATGTTGTACAGTGGCCTATTAGTTAGTCCGTAGTTTACAGTCATTTGAGTGAAGTTTATCATTGTCATTTGATTATTCAATGTTATGATGCACGTTTTCCTATCAGAGACCGTTAAGTAAGCGCATTCGCCGTAGCTGCTAATAGTTGGCAGTTTTGCTAAGGCGGTATTAAGGATTTTATATGTGTAATGACAATAATGTTATGCGGCACTTGTCATCAGCAGCAATGTGTAATTGTACTGATGCTCGACTGTCGCGAAACCACAAATAAGTAAAACTCAGTCTCACCTATAGGACAAGAGGCCAAAAGGGGAGTGACTTAATTTTGTTTTGGTTTCCGAATTCACTCTACTAATGTTGAATTCTACTTTTTCACTACTCAACACTTGACGATTGACCGTGGTGATATTGACCTTCGTCACTGTGATCGGTTATTGATAAAACCTAAGGCACACGCGTGCGAACTGACTCATTTGTTTTGAATTGTCATGCAGTTGTTCCAAGCTAGTGTTTTCCACCGAAGTTACTGTGATTTTTTTAAAAATATTCGTCCACATTTATTAGCAGAAAGCCGTCGTCACCTAGCAGTTGCAGTTTTCAACAATCTGATGGTGACAAAATATGGATGTTCATAATAGTGACACTATCAGTGGGTGAATTGCACTTAGCTCTATCGCAGAAGTGGCTCAATTCTAGGCTGCTCAATTGAAACTTATCGAAACCGTCCATCGATATTTCTATTTGAGCAACACAGGATAAACATTCCTCTTTCGAGTTAATGGTTGTGACAGTTTCATTGCTCCTATTCACTGCTTCATCCGTAGTGACGTACGATTCAAATGGCGTGAGATCATCTTTGAAATTGAGTTCTGAAGCAAAGATGACGACTGGAAGATTCGCACTTTCCTTTGGAATTTGAGGGTGGCGCAACATGAACCTTGTGTTGATTTCCTTTTGGTAATGAACGGTACGGTGGTTCTGTTTATCTTAATCCCTAGCGAACAGTTATTCACTGTGTGCTGTTAGCCTCTTACGTTTATCAGTCGTTGTCCTGACGATTTTGTCACCCAAGAGGGCGTTGTGAACGCTAACGGTTAAAATGTGGCAGCATGACAGGATTGCAGTTAAAATGCCATATCTGTTTCCAGGCTACGCGCACCATGTGATAAGGGTTCAGTGAATCAGCTCGATGTATAAGAGTAGGTACAAAAATAATTAACTCGGGAAAGCCATCCAGTGATTCTGAAGTTATTTCTCGAATTGTTTGAATCAGTTAGTTACCTTCGAGAATTTCGACAATAGAATTAAAAGATCGTCCGATGTTTTTCTAACCAACCTTCTTCACTCACATCTAACCAGGTTATAGAGAAGACGTAAACACAAAGAAAACTAGATTTTAGATCACGACAACTGTGCATACAGCGATGGGCGTTGTTCACCGTGTTTTTGATACCGTATCATGCTGAACTACCAAGTGCAATAGATCTCCAACTCCAACTGATTTTTAAACGTATGAACGGACTGAAACGTTTAATTAGCAACGTGGAGCAGAACAGACTACTAAGTGATTTGGAAGCATCTTGGATATGCTGACGACTGATGGCAATGGGTTGAATTTTTTTTGAAACACTTGTTACAGTGAGAGCAGCCATTTGGGTTTGCGACTACTTCGAATTGTTTGACAAAGACATTGCCGTTAAATTTCTTCTCAGAAAAAAACATTACTCCTGAGCATTGTTTTATAACAATTGTTTTGTTTCCTAGTTTTCCTGCTAAACGATAATAGACAATTCTTTTCTTCTGAAATGGAATTAGGTTGAGGTTACTGTGTTTGTCGAATCAACTGAGTATGGCTTCAGTTGATGATTACACTACAGTAAAGAATTTCATGCTGTAACTCGTTACTGAACACTCTTGTTCTCACAAAGGAGGTGTGTACCAGACGACGTTTTCTGTACAAGAGGATGAAAACTGAAGAAGTGCTTGTATTGGTTAGTGATCGTTAACCTCCTATGGATTGACTATGCAATCGAATTATTGTTTCTACGCTTTATTGAAATGTTGCGGGTTCTCTTCCTATGTTAGATTGATGTTTGGGTGTCCCATGTACATCACGATCGGTAAATCTTTTTTGTCATGTGCCTTCTTGCTGATGACTGGATTGTTGTCTACGCATATGTTATATAGAGAGTATTTTCTATAAAATCAGCTATCTTTCAACGGAAGCCGTAAAATCTTCTGGTGGAATAGGGCCAAGTGTACTACTCATAAGGACTGCATTAAGATGGCTATAACTGCGGTTCTCGAGATAAAACTACGCCACATGTAACAAGTTTATTGAAAGTTTTTCGACATTCCGTAACAGCGGGTATTTTGAAACTGTTTATCTTTAAGAGTACAAACGTGGTAAAGCATCCTGTCTAACATAATATGTGTACAGGAAGACTGTCAGATGAAAATATACACCTGTGTTTGTCTATGTGATGTATATGTTCATCGTCCGAACTTGAAAAAAAAACAGTTTCCGCCTGATTGTGATAGATGGACAAGGCATTTCGACAGTTGATGTAATGGGGAATTGATTATTCATGAGGCGGATCACTGTGGGATATCCTGATTGTACGTTATCGAAAAGCAGTGTGGCAAACAAACTAGTTCTCATCGATTCATGAAGCCAACTACATCGCATGTATATCACAACTTTATACACAACTTGTTAATGAAGTAACCACCGTGTTTTTCTTGAATACTGTGGCAATTGCTACCTGATTATATTTGTTGGTACCCCGTGGAAACGTGGCGTACTTGTTGATATTCCAGTTGTCTTGGTTGCTCAGCTTAATGCGGAATTGAACGAGAAAGATGGGTAACGTTGGTCGTGTGAATAAACGGGTCTTTTACTAAACAAGTTGATTACATAGATGCTATGTTCAGCTGTTTACAATGATACTCTCGTCTTTTGAATACAAGCTCATTTCCGTAAGATTATTCCATTTTATTGTACTTAGGTCAGTCATCGACACAGGGATTTTAATTCTGTATGAAGCACAGAGAAATCGGTGATGATTTGTTGCCAGAAAAGTAAAAGTGGTCTGTCCGTGCATCTTCCATGAAACCGCTGAACCATTGGGTCAATGTTGCATCGATTTGGTATAAAGACGGATAAATATTGACGATATTGATTAGAATTTTCGAAGAGAGTTTCTTTAATCCATCCACACTGGAATCAGGTCGGTATATTTGGATAGGCTTTCAAGTCACATCACTTGTAAGATTTAATCCAGATTTCCACATCGATCATAACAGATCCTCTTGAACATTTTATGCTATGAAGAGGTCTGTATGATAATGAAGCGAGTATGTTAATTTCAGCCTCATGTGATAGACAATTGGTAATAGCGCTCGAACTCAATCATGCGTGAATATTGTTCAGCTTGTCCGATCCACTCAATAGGATAATAACTAGAATGATTTCTGTGCTCCTCATTTGACAACAACGTACTTAAGCCATAATACAATGTATGAGACAACTCGAATAAGCTGCACTACATAATATTACACAAAATCTGCATGTGGTTGTGTATGGTACCGAATGATTTATAGACAGCTCTTGAGAAAATTTTAACAGTGTGCATGTATGCCCATTGTTTGGAACCGTAGTACGTATTGTTCGCACCAATACTGAATTTGGTAGTCGTGTGCGTTTTACCTTTCCGCCTCTGTCTACCTCGTTGCTAAATTGTTGGCTTAGCAACCAGGTGGATGCAATTTAACGTACACGAGATATTTTTGCAGATCATACAAATCGCTAGTTGCAATCGATTTGCTTCAAAGCCAACATGGTTCATGCATAGTTGGTGTTTCCTGACTTCTATTTCCACTATGTATTTCTGTCTACCTGTTCAATTACTGATGTGAAGAGGGTCCACAGAAGCCCCTGCAGATTTGATCATGTCCTGGTAGGTGAATAGCAAATGGTTAATGACGTACTAAGTAGCGTGTATTTAGGTCGTGGAAATTGGGAACCTACTTAATTTGAACTAGATATAGGTATGCGGATTACTTTACATCATCGTGACGGGCAACCGCGAAGTTGACCTACGAATCCTGAAATGCTTCGCCTTAGTGGCTTTTCGAATTTGAATTTTGAAACGACGAAATGCTTGGGGAAAATTAACGGAAGTATCTGTTACAAACTTACTAAATCAATTATCCATGACTGGAAACGGTAACACAGACGGCATAAGATCAATGATCCCTACGGCATCTTTGGTTCCCTGAAAACTTCCGAAGCTTTGTGAAAAATTCCACCCAGCGTGATTTTATCACTTCCACTATATTAAAGCAATACCCCAGTGAGCATGTAACACCACTCGACCACTGATTCTCGCGGCCTTTTTGTATGGGTATCGTCTGAGTATTTTGGAATCTGTCCACCATTCTAGCCATTTATGAGGGTGATGGCTACAATCAGCTAGTGGCTATTGTGATGCTCGTCTCTGTGATTACCCTGCTAAGACTCCCGGTACTCCCAAAGATGCTTATAGGGATCCGAATTAAATTGTGGTGCGTAAACAAATGAACATTAACCAGGATCACCAAATAAGTACGGTAAACTAACGTGGAGGGATCGTCGAAAAACTAGCAAATTTTGTACGAAATTTGAGTGAACTGAATACTTAATCCCCTGGGAAATGACTAAGTACATCTGTTTTTACCGAAGAACCTAATGACCACAGATATTCTGTATTCACTAGCCAGGTTTTTACTAGTTATTATAGCGCCAATACTGGCATTTCTCAGGTATCCCTTTAAAAACAAGAACTATCCATGTTATTTGTGCAAGAAGCACAGCACATCAATGAATCGGTACTCTATACACAAAAATGTTGCGCATATTATACATCTATATGGAAAGTAGAACTTTGGAAACAGATTTGACATTAGTATGTTGTTGAGTTACTTGAACAGGATTCCCGATAGATAGTTTGAAGCGCAGGGTACCAAATGCAATTTCGGTTTTAACAAAACGGTTACTGCTAGTACCGATGAAAGCACCCAGGAACAGTTGGCTAAATTGATCTGCTTCCTGTCAACTTTTACCTTAACAATCAAATACGCCAACTTCATACTACAGTTTCTGATTAGATATAACCACCTTGTCAAAGTTATACAGTGGAAAATGGATTAGTATACTCATTTATTCGTCATATTCGACCATGCTTGTTGGATTGGGTTACGTTTTTGTGTTACATAGTTATGTCATGATAAATTGTATGATGGATCACAATCAGAAAAACCCAAAATTCATATTCAGATATACTCTTAACTAGAAGAATCCATCAGCTCGAAAGATTTTCACCGAATCCACAGCATCGAGTAAATTTTTCGACATGCAGGCAACAACCGTACGACGTTCAAACTTGGCTAGTATGAAACATGTCACCCCGCGAGACTGTCCTTGCTCGATCATTGTCGTCACAAAATCAATGCACATATTAAGACCATCAGCCAACGCTTCGAATGGCTTGGTCAATGGAATTCAGTTCGATGAAGCAAAGCTGTTTCCCACAATTCATTGTTGCTTCCACTCAGCTGTTCGGATATATCATTTGAATGTATATTTGTGACGTGTCTGAGTTTTTCAATCACTATTCAGCTTGTTCCTTTGTTAACGTCAATACCGCTGTTGTTGACCTCTCAGACACGTTGACTGGAAATCCTCGTGACAGTACAAAAGTGTATAAACTTACTTCTGTTTCAGTTAACTTGTGCATTTCATTCGAATTCAATGAATTCTTGCCAGTAGTCGCAGTGTCAATGAGACCATGACACGTACTACATTTGTCAACTTGACAAACATAAACCATGCATCGTTCTAGCATATTCCCTCGTCAAATAGGTCATGTGTTGGGTATCAAATGACTCGTTTGAGTCAGGCCCGTTCAGTGCATTCAACAGTATTAAGCAATTACCAGGTTACCAATTAACGACACGACTGGTTGAAATAACTAATCATTTTGGCGGTAATTCTTCCGGTTTTATTGAATGGGAAACTTGATTAAAATATGTACCTGAGACTGCATCAGTAGTTCCATGTTTTCTTCACCGTTTGCCAGTATTTCTATTATTCTAATCCATCTGAAAGACTGGGCGAGTCATAACTGGGATATGAATCATTCACCGCCTGTTGTTGTTGTTGAAAAATTGCTACCTTCCGGAACGAACTCAAAAGCAATCCTTTTGGTACAAAGCAAATCTCAGCCTACTGTGTTTCTGTTAGTTATTTTATTAATAAGATATATCAGTATAATGAAAGATTGCAATTGGTGTTGACGCCTTGACTTTCCCATTGGTCGGCTCGCTTCTGTTTGTAACACGTTTGTTTTAACGTGTGATGCATTTAAACAACTTGTTTTACTCCGATGCTCGTTATAACAAAATCAAATGCTAAAGCGGCCTACCATCTTGATCGGTCACCGCGCTGACATGCCAGTCCGCTAGCGTTGTCGACACTGATTGGCCGTAGCCTTCTGTGAATCGCCGGTTGATTTCGTATCGATGTGTTTGCTCAATCCAATTCCTTTACAGTTGTCACATTGTGATTCGTGCACTGAAAGCAGTTTTGAATTATATTTAATTCGACTGGTTATTCTCATGAAGGTCGGCTCCGATTCAACAGCACACCGTCAGCCTGAATTTCATGATTTCATTTTCCTAATGGAGAAGAAATATTCAAACGTTATTGCCTACATTTATAAATGGGTAAGCAACATTTAATGACTATAATTAATAGTATTTTTGACAGTGGCATTCATTTGTACATTTTCGCTGGTTTCGGTTTTTTGCATTCTTTGTTCCAGTCAAACTATCCATGTTGTAATATCCGTCCCGTGGTTAAAACCATACTCACTCCGCACCTCTTCAGTTTGACGTATTTCACTGTACATTATTTTCCGGGGTCAATACCAATACACGGAGTCAACGCACTGATTATTGGTTTCTCATGATGGATCGGTTGATAATTCATTGGGTAGTATTCTGTTGGATTGGTTTTAACAAATCTTACCGTGACCACATATTCAATGACAAATTGGGTATGGTTAATGTATTCCGCTACGTGTATTCACAAATTAAACGTTCACGAATAGCAGACGATCAATGGAATTAAAAATTACGCGAGCTGTCTATCGTCATTGCAAAATGTGATATCTTGAATTGGTGGTGTAATATACCGCGATTCATCAATTTTGTGAATGATAGTGTTCGCAGATTAAGATGTATTTGTTTGAAAAGAGAGATCAAATCAATCTTGTTCACAGGTGGTTTGATACTCTATTACATAACGCTATTCAGACGCTATGGGCATACACCAAACAACCACTTATAGTAAGGCAAGTATAACGGAAATCTGGTGAGTCTTCAAATGACCAGGATGTGATTAGACTGTCAATTTCGACCGCAGTGTTTTAACTCGGTTGGCATGTTCACTTAATTGTACATAAAAAGAGACAATTGGAGTTGAGTTTCGCTCACACTTAACCAATTAACCTCTGAACATCAGGGTGCCGTGACTAAGTCATTTACGTACGTAGTAATCGACGAGGACTTCAGTCCCCTGTGCCTGTTATTATCCACAGATTGCAACCACTAATCAGCCAACAGAAAAAAATTAATTTGAACCTATCGTGAAGAATTAACACTACCGGAGCTTGTATGTGCACAGGAGTTGTGTTCCTGTAGTCGTGATTGTATTTCGCCAGCGATGTTTGATTTTGCCAAACGAGTGCCAACATCGCGATATTTGTCCGGTTAGATGCATCAAACTTCGCAAGACAATAAATCTATCAATCTGCTGCTGTTGACTCCAGTTTTTGGAATCAACTGTTCTCCGTTATTGAAAATGAACATTTCGATGTGATTATGTTGGATATCAATCAAAGCTTTTCGGAAACACTCCCAGCTTGCTACCCGTTCGGAACTATAGACAATTTACAAATCAATGTGTTGCCATAACAATGCAACTCACTAACACTATGAATGCTCTCGATGGTGAATGTAACCGCCGCATTCTGCTGCACTGCCTGCTGCGCCTATATCGTCTTACTGGTGTGCACTTTCCGATATGTTTCGGATCCTCCTAGATGTGGTACTTTTCTCGATGGTACACTGGTTGCAAACATTCGGTGCCCATCCAAGTACCATTCCAAGATTCTTAGTCTGCTGTACGTTTGTTGTGACCAGCGGAGTCCAACGTTTGGTAGCATTGCTTTTATTAAAAGCAACAATCAGTTCCACCATTATTCCCGTTTCGTTTCTTTTTCTCCGTTAACAACAAAACTGACTTCACTTACATGCATGAGAATGGTAAACATCAAAAAGTGTTTTACATCACAGTGAATAATGTTTCGAAAACGTGACATTCTGACTATTCGGATTCATTTGGAAATAGCGTCTGTAGAACGTCGCATCGTTGCTTCCAACTCGAATTATCCAAAGAGACACAGGAGTTGTATTAATAAGCTATAAGTTGTGGGCCGGACGAAAAGCTTGAAAACACCCGAACTTACTGGAGTCAACGATTGTAGTAAGATCGGTGCATCTTTACTGCGCATCCAAAATGAGAGGGACAAACGTGAACTGCGCTCACCGGACTATCAATCGAGAATTGTTTAGATAGCTTTTGCCGAATTGAGTTCATCGTTGTGTTTGACCTCCGTTCCATGAAGTTTTAGGAGAAAATGAGCATCAGCGTAACACCCGTTTGACCACATTACGTTTTGCAAACTGTCCGCAATTGTAATGTGGGAAACAAAAACAGCAGTGTCCCTTCCAGTATACATCCTTAGATTGAATTTACTTTTGCATGTTAATTCCTCATTTCGACGAAGTACTGTTTGTGTCGGATACTACGATAGGATTGTTGCTGGTGCGAATGTTCATTTTATTGATGTGTAATCTCAAGTTTATTCAGATATTAATATTGTCTAATTCTGTAACTGGAACTGTGTTTGTCACGATTAACAACTCCCATCGAACTTCCACAATCAAATGACCTCCATGTATGGTAACTCGAATTTCAGTCGTATATGAAGGAGCTTTCAGTGAGCGGAACAGTTAAAACACATTTGCATCATGAGGAACACTGTATGAGTTTGAAGATGTTGGAAAAGTTGAACAAAAAACAATTCGATGACTTCACGAGTCACACCTCCTCAAGGCTGCCTTTGCCATTTAGGTTAATCGCGTCGCCCCTGAGAGAACAACGTAAGGGTCGATGCTTCCGTCCGTACGTATCGCTCCTCCAGATCGCCCAACCTAATTATAGCCATGTTTCTTACTAATGGAAATCACGCGTTTTGGCGAAAGGCGTTTCACCAAGCCACCCACTGTCCAGTAGAAGGTGAAACTACGAAGCATTAACCGCTCGTGATGCTTTATTCCAAGGATATACATAATCTGTACTCCACCAAGTAGTCTCGTTCCGAATGTAACCAAACAGACCGAATACACAGTGTCATTCACTTGAATTGCCTTCATTGAACTCTGCAAAATGTCAATCAGTGATCAAACTTCAATGTTGATGTCATGTCACATCAGAGTTTCTGTCATCTCCTGGGAAGAAAATGACAGTGTTTGCCGTTATCATATGACTACGGCAGTAAAGGCAGTTGTACTATGTTGCGTGATTTGCATTAGGACAGTATTACAGGTGCTTACAAAATAGCCACTATAGAAACATCGACATCTTCTAAATGGCATATGGACTGGTTGTTCAAGCTATCCGTTTCCAGTCATTAATGGGAAGTATCGTTCAGCCATTTTAACCTGCAAGCTACTACGATGAATTGAACCGGCTAGACAGACGTACCGGGAAAAACATTAATCCGAAATAACTGCAAATCAATTTTAGTTTGCTTGAATTCTAACGAAATCTACTTCCACCAAACCTACCCACTTCAAACCTACTTGAATTCTGCAACAATTTCCAGCCAATATGTTGATTTGACATAGAAGCTTCCAGTGTTGTGATCCAAGAACGCGGATGGTACAAGGGTTGTTTTTTCGACAAAGCAACACATGGGGTAAGCGTTTAAACAGGACCAAAAACAAAACCACCCAGATCGCCTCGGTTGCCACAGACGTCAATGCTCAGTTCCTTTAAGTGGCAAGGACCATAATGGGCGATGCTGTACTCTGATGCTCCTTCCTGCATTTTTTCTGTGGCTTGTACGATGTCAAAATATATGCTGCGGTCCTACTACCGAATAGCCGCTGTACGAGTAGTATAATAGGATCGCTCATCTTCACTGCACCAGTGTTAGCTCATTGGTAAACGTGGAGATTTCACGATTGACTTTGCCTCCGTCAACGCCTATTGCCGAATCATAAGTGTATAAAATGAATCTGTTTCTCTCCTTGCTGACCGAAAGCCGTTTAATCCACAATGATAACGAGGATCTATGTGCCCTGTAAGAGGCAATCTTGTAGGATCGTGCAAACATTCACCGAACCATAGATATGAAGGATTCCCTGCAGTTCTGTTCATCTTGCGACCTGTTTAGAGTAAATGACAATTACTTGAAGGTCACATCTTCTCTACGTTCGATCGCGTGTGTAATAAGTAAACTAAGGTATATTAATATGCACATTGTTAATTTGATGCTGATTGTCTGATTTTGTGATAAGTTGAGCCACTCATATAACATATAAAACGTAAATAAATCATTCAGCTGCATAAACATTTTGAAGAATGTGGAATTTGTATTTCGATCGAAGTAAACCAGCTAATCGAAGTCTTCATTTGTACACTGTTCATTCCAGGACTATACGCTTTGCAAAATACTTCATTTGCAACGAAAGGTTTTGCGTAATAAAATATGTGAGATAACCCAAACTCATTCATGTGTTCACTTTTCAACTCTACTGCCCAAAGGTATGTAGACAGTTTCAACGTTTTATACTGACATCCCAGCTTCATGAAATTATATGGGCATTGTTGAAACTGGCGTGCAAACAGCAGTTTGTGAATACTCTTGCTCACTAGTTACCTATGAGAGTTTATGAATGATAAAATAAAACACTGACCTATACTGTTACCTTGGCGAGGTGGTCGGGCTTGTGTACTGTTTTGATCCGGCGGGCTATGCTGACTAGGACTCCGGTCCTTCCAGATACAACCTTGCCAGATAGGCCAAAGAGGAGCAGTTCGACGAAAAGCAGTTACACTCATTGGATTATATGTCGCACTACTGACCGCGTAGGTGTGCTTAGTTAGTGAGGCACGATCCTATGGGCATACATTAGAAGTATTTTTA